>PVHP010020417.1:0-30661 GCA_004024765.1 Zapus hudsonius | reverse complement strand
AAGGAAGAGGAGGAAGAGAAGAAAGGCTGGTAGCTGAATACCAGGCAGGAGAGAGGCAGGAGGGAGAGTGGAGAACATCTCCATCTTCTACTTTCTTCCTATTTCCATAACAATTAAATCCAGATTTAGTCTCTTGTTTTGTTTTCACTGGTTCTGGAAACATCCAACTAGATTTGCTCTTTGGAAAAATCATAAAAAATATAAACAATATATTATCTAGCTCTTAAAATAAGCAAAGCCCAGGCATAGAATACATTGCACCATTTATCAGCAGCCCTACCACAGGCTGCGTTTGAAATCACTAACACATAATGGACTGCAGATACCCTGGTTCTCTGACTCAAGCCACTTGCAAGCTGGTGACTGAAGCTCGGATTTGCCAGGGTTTCTGCACAATGATGCTAATGTAGCTTCCAATTCCAACATGCTCTCATTTCCTACTCCTGTCCTAGATGTTGTATCTGAATTCTTCCCAAATTGTTTCATGAGATTTTGTCCGTCGGTTACTTTTCACAGTAACTAGCCGTCTCACCACCAGTGAGTTTAAAAGGCAGGTCTTAGTTCCAAGACCGTGCGAAGCTGGCAGAAAAGATGACAGAGAAGCTATGGACTGGACAACTAAGCTGGGGCTCAAGAGAGTCAGAAGACATTCAACCAATTATGGCTGAAGCCTGATGGAGGCCCAGGACTCAGCTCTTAGAACAGCAGTGAATAGAGCTTAGCAACCTCCGAACCTGACACAAGGGGCTGATTTCAACAATGTGTTTTCAAAAAACATTTATTCATTTGCAAGGAGAGAGAGAGACAGACAGAGAGAGAGCGAGAGAGACAGACAGAGAGAGAGAGAGAGAGAGAGAGAGAGAGAGAATATGGGCACACCAGGACCTTCAGCTACTGCAAGTGAACCCCAGATGCAAGCACCACTTTGTGCATCTGGCTTTATGAGGGTACTGGGGAATTGAACCAAGGTCATTTGCAAATACCTTGACCACTGAGCCATCTCTGCAGCCCTCAACAAAAGTTTTAGACAGCCCTGGTACATACAAAATCAAAACCAAGTCTACAGAAAAGATAAAAACAAAAACAAAAACCAGGAGGGGTGGCTCTACACAGGAGCAACTCTGGAAGGCCAGATGGTGTTATTTGGCTCTTCCCAACTAGATCTAACCAGCCAGGCAGCCATAGATTCCCTTTTGAAATACTATATTCAGTAAGTCACAGTAGTAACTGTGCTATATTTGAAAATTTATTCTGTTTTTGTATCAAAAAGTAGATAGTTTAATTGTTAATTAGGCTGTTCAGGTTCTTGCTCCTCTCCCCTCTCTGTTTCTCTCCCTTTTTCCCTTTCCTCTCTTCTTTCTTCAGTGTTAGAAATGTACAAACACAGAAAGAAGTTAACTACCAGAAGATTTAGCTATAGAAGGTGATCCTATTCATTCTACCCAAGAGAAAAATAAAATAATCAAAGTCCTGATATTTGGTTGCAGGTACTTTTCCTCAACTTACCTGCTATGACTTAAAAACATTATTGAAATAGCAATTTAAATTTGATGTCTCCTGGCTAAAAAATTAAAGAGCAAATAAGCCAACCACACTTACCACTATGGTCATCTCTACCAGCTCCAAGAGCAACAAAAATTGATCTATATTACAACAGACAAGCAAAAGGGTGGACTTCCCTAGGGGCATGCCTTTTCTGAAATCTAATAACTACCAAAGGTTTCGTTAAGACAGAATTCCATAGGAAAATCTTGCTTGAATTTTTCCTTTCAAGTTCTTTCTAAAAAACAGCAGAGAGATAATTCAGATGTCCTTACTTTACCTTGTGAATGGCCACTGGGACAGTGCTTCACAAAGACAAGGAGTCAGGAAATGCTTACATGGTATCAGCAGTCAAGGTAAGAAAGGAAGAGACAACTTCATCCACAAAGAAATGACTCACCAGATGCTTCCAGAACTTAACATGTGTTAAGGAGAATGGCAGCCAGAAAGTCCTGATTAGCACTTGTCCACAGAAAAATCTCTGGGTTTTCACTCATCACCATTGTTTTATTTTTATAAGTCATTATCAATTAAAGAAGCAAAAAATGTTATTTTTAAAATCTGTCTAAAGATTCTCAAAACTAAGTCATGTTTTCCATGATGTTTATTATCCCCAGGCAGATATGATTTTCATTGCCCTGAAAATAGTAGAACAGGGCTTGAAAAATATGTACTGATTTGCTTGGGTGCTAAAAGCATCACCAATAATTTTGATGAATGTGTCTTGACACTGAATGCATTTGCCACATAGTGTTCTTGCTTAAAGGCTAATTTGAATTCAAGTCAGCATGATACCGGCTTTTGAGGATTACAGCAATAACATTTGTTGTAATAAGAACCTCTGGGTACCAGCTTTGGTAATGATTGATTTAAAAAAAATCATTGAGGAGAAAAAAGAATGAGAAGAAAAGTCTTTCTCTAAAA
Source organism: Zapus hudsonius (assembly GCA_004024765.1). Lineage (NCBI taxonomy): Eukaryota > Metazoa > Chordata > Mammalia > Rodentia > Dipodidae > Zapus > Zapus hudsonius. The sequence goes on along the minus strand of PVHP010020417.1, from coordinate 28,195 downwards.
CATCAATTTCCTTAAAGGGTCAAATTTGACTATGAATTAAAACATCTTGGTGGCTCAGTTGCAAATGAACTACAATTGCAGGTTTATTTAAAATCCAGAAAACCTTTCTTTCTGATTTTTCTTGAAAGGATTACATCATGAAGGGACCTTCAATGCATTTATTGGAGGTTTCATTAGGGCTGCTAAAAATGTCTGATTTCTGGTTTCCTAATTGTACCTAATTAAACTCTTAAATTATGTCCTCAGATACTTTGTGCAAGTAGGAAATAATTATAAGCAAAAACAACACAAGGTTGTCCTTCCAACAAGTATTTCTTCTTTTCCCTTTTCTCTTTTATGAATTCCTGTCATGCCCACAAATTTTCCTCCTCTGCTATTTTTAAAATGTGCCTCGGTGTTTCTTGGGAAGGAATCTCAGCTCCAGTGGTTTACAAGGTACACGTGTTAGATCACTGAGCGCTGCACTTAATCCCAAGAATGCCAGAGTAAATGTCTCTAATGGCTGGGAAAGCTGTTTCTTTATACCTACTTCATGTCAAAGATGATTTCACATGATGTGGGCTAGAGTCAGCCACTGTCTCAGACCCTCTCAGTTTTTAACTTCTAAATCTGAATGTCCAGTTTTTACTAATGTGGAAGGCAGGGGGAAAACCACTAACCTTTGAGGGCCGATAAACCATGAAAATTTAGCTGCCACCGAAATAATTTCTCTTTTTTTCTTATATGATGTACTTTTGCCCACCTAAAAATCTGGTTGAAAGGAGAAAAGCAAGCACCGAAACAAACCTATAATCAGGAAAAATGTCATGGGTTAGGCCACACTGACTAGAGACTTTCCATCGTTAGAGGACATGGCAAAATTTTCAATTTTCTGCTTACTTTTCCTATGAACACTACCAGGAAGAACAATGACAGTGCCATGTCGCACGCCCAGGTCATTTCACCCTTGCCCTTTGCTCCTAGAATGCATTCGGGCAACTGTACTGTCCTTAGAGGTAACGTTCCCTCTTCCCTGAAAATGACTCTCCCTAACTTACATCTATTAATCTGTGGTGAAATACATAAGTGGCTGTATTTTCTGCAGGTCAAAATGATGTGGAAAAACTACATTGAACAGGTGAATAAATTATGTTTCTGACATTCTGAGCTGCCTTCACACACACACACACACACACACACACACACACACACACACACACACACACAAAAGACAATGGCCAGAAGGTACACAGCATTTTCTGTGTGATTGCTGCTACTTACTGTAAGAGGTACCCATATAGTTATTCATTTCATTCTCACAGAAAACCTGTGTACTATGATCGACGATGATTCCCATGAAGAAACTGAAGCACAGAGACATTACAGACTGGCTCCAAGTCATACCAATGATAAGTGGAATGAATGATCCAGTGTGTTCTGGAGTTGCTCATCCATGGTGCTTGATTATTAAGGTAGTGCAGCCATAAGGAGTAAGCGATGTGTTTAAACTTTTCAAAGTATATGTAGAAAATTTTAAAAAAATAGAAGTAGGAACTTACAACCAATCTTATTCTGTTGAGTAACATCCGAAAATGTAGTGACAATTCTTACCCACTAAAATATTTGAAGGAAAAAAGACTCCCCTAATACTTAAAGGGTTATTCATAAACTTTTTAAAAATATGTGCTATGTTTTATTTTAAACAATCCATTTTGACTAGTTCTTTATTTTATAATATACAGAGTACAAAATTTGACAGGTGTGGTAATGCACACTTGTAAACCCCACACGCAAGGGACAGAGAGAAGAGAATTGAGAATTCCAGGCCAGCCTGAGCTACAGAGCAAAATCCCGTCTCAAGAAAACACATCGAAACAGCAAAGAAAACCAATTTTCTAAGCTCAAATCCTATTCCAGAAGATCAATTTCTGCATGGTACATTGTACATAATTTAATTTTCCCAGTTGAACATCTTGACACTACACGAACCGTGAATGCATGAAACAGGAATTCTAAATGCCTTCCACATGGTGAAAGGACTTTTAAAGACTTGTGCAGGAAGCTTCAAAGTGTTTGAGATTCTGTTCTGCGTGTTCTTAGCGACTTTTGTTAGGTATGCGTACGGCATTAGCACTATTCTTGTACTGCACCCTGAGGTGCTGGATGGGTGAGTCTGCTGTCTGTCTTTAGGCACTCTGCCCATTTCCTGAGAGCTGTGCAAGGCATGTGGATGCCCATTAAGTTTCCACCCATTCCCCGAGAGCAACAGGTGGTGAATCAAAGCTTCTCAGCTATGTATGCCATGGCGGGCTTCCTCAATGTCTTAGAAATAACCAGTGGCATGTGTGTGCTCCAGCAGATAAGGGAAGAGCAACAGGAAGCATTTCCAAAGCATCAATAAACACACACATCTAAAGACACTGTGGCGAATGTTCTCATGCCACACGTTCCAGATCCCTGCTCAAGGGTTTCATCTCTGAATCCTGGCTCACTGAAATGATGAGATCAGAGTTAACTGTTCCACAGTTTGCTACAGTAGTGGAATTAAGGTAAATTAAAATGAGGACCATCTCAAGTCAACTGAACTATGTCATAAAGTTAAATATTTTTTGAGACAGAGAGGGAAGGAGGGAGAGAAGGAAGAAGAGAGAGAGAGAAAGAGAGAGAGAGAGAGAAAATGAGTATGGGTGTACAGGCCCTCTTGCCACTGCAAATGAACTCCAGACACATGAACTACTTTGTGCCTCGGGCTTTATGTGAGTACTGGGGAACTGAACCTGGGCCATCAAGCTTTGTAAGCAAGTGTCTTTAACTGCCGAGCCATATCCCCAGCCCAAATTACCTTAATATGTCCTGAAATAGTCTCCTTTGTGAAACTATTTATATTCAGCACTTCCTCCATCCTAAAGAAAGCTTATTTATTACTTATATTTAGAAGAAAAAACCTATTAAATCAAAACTAGAACCTATTATTTAAATAAAATACTGGCCAGTTACCCAATTGATCCTTGATCCTTAGATAGGAAGTACTGCTGGTGAATAATGTAAAGTTTTGTCACTTACTAGATTCTTTTCACTACAGTCATTAGTCAGGGACAGAAAGTTCAAGAGAACTATAGGACATCAATAAAGAACTTAGAACAATTTCCTAAGAGCATCGGAATTCAAGCATTCACTCGAGTTGGCAAATCATCCAAACTGGACTTTAAAACCTTCAGGCAAGGGGCTGGAGAGATGGCTCAGAGGTTAAGGCACTTGCTTGCAAAGCCTAACAAACTGAGGTTAGATTCCTCAGGACCCACATAAAGCCAGATGCCCAAAGTTACACATGCATCTGGAGTTTGTTTGCAATAGCTGGAGGCCCTGGAGCACCCATTCTGTCTGTCTGTCTGTCTGTCTGTTTGCCTGCCTCTCTTCTATCGTTCTGCTTACAAATAAATAAATAATTGTTTTTAAAAAGCCTTCAGGCTTGCCCACAGATGACTAAAGAAAGGCTAAGGGTCTAGTGGGATATTTTTCAAGGTGGAAACATAACATTAAAATAAGGTAATAGAGGTTGGAGAGATGGCTTAGTGGTTAAGGTGCTTGCCAGAAAAGCCTAATGACCTGGGTTCAATTCCCCAGTACCCATGTAAAGCCAGATGCACAAAGTGGCACATGCATCTGGAGTGCATTTTCAGTGACTAGAGGCTCTGGAATGTTCATTCTTCTCTCTTCTCTGTCTCTCTCTGCTTGCAAATAAATAAAATTTAAAATAATAAGATAATAATAAATAGTAGCAATCAAAATCGAAATCATATATGATAGGTGTATATTTGAAAGCTATAAGAGAGAGAAAGCATGTGTACTTTAAGGCTTACCTTCTCCTTCTTTCTTGAATACCTCAAGCTTAGGAGAAAATACCTCAAGTACCTCACTTGAGCTCAGCTTGCACTCCGCTAACCCAGAGTACTTGCTACAGGGACATGGCCTTGCCCTTCCAAATGTCCCGAGTTTCAAATGTCTCTTCCTGATTTACAAGGCCACCAGGTCCTAACTAACATTGAGCAACACGTTCTTAAATTCATCTGAAAATGTATGACCTTCTAGTCATTTAAAAAAAGCTGCGATTTTTAATGCATGGAAGTTGCTAGATAACTGCTGTATATGAACTCTGTAATATGAATTTGCACATTCGTTTAGGAGGTTATTCTTGCTAAATACCAAGTGATAAGAAAGTAACTTTGACCTTGTAGTAAACTTGTATCATCAGGTGGCTTTTCTACTGATGAACTCAAAGAATAAAAGTATATTAGACGAGCACTTGAACTTTAAGAAATATTAATCTGGAAACATCAAACAAACACCACAACCAAAATTTCTGAGTGTCAATCTAGAACACATAATTTTAAAGTGCATTCATCATACTATTTAAGGCAAAATATTACAAATACCCTAGCACTTTTGAAAACTCAACAATTTAATACTTGGATTATAAAATCATATTTTAATTGCACTAAAAGGAAAATCTTTATAAATAGTATACAGAGCCCTCACATAGAAGCAGGAATATTAACTTCAGATTGGACTGATCCACAGTGGAAAATGACTTAAAACTTTCGATGAAAACAATATAGAAAGTGTACTCGTGGCTGGATGTGGTGGCTCATGCTTTTAATCCCAGCACTCTGGAGGCAGAGGTAGGAGGACTGCTGAGCTCGAGGCCAGCCTGGGACTGATTGACTTCCAGGTCAGCCTGGGCTGGAGTGAGATCCTGCCTCATATTAAACAGAAAACAAGGACTTGCATGATCGTACCCTACCAACTAGTTCTATGATACAATTTTTATAAAAAGAGAAATTGATTTTAAAGGAGTAATAAAAAAGTCTTACTAGTTGCAATGGGAAAAATCTTAAGTGATTAAAAATATTTTATAACATCCAAGTGGTTTACGACTATTGAAAACAATGCTTTAATACTAAGCTTTAAGCAATAATTTCAAAAATCATTTATGTGGACAGTATATGTGTTGGGGAAATATTTTAATGATATGAATTCTACTTTGCAGTGAAAATTATTGACAGGCAATAGAAACTTCTTCGAGGCATCACTGAAATGAGTGAATCAAGCAGCTACCTAAGTCCTTGGTTCATGGGGTTGTTAAGACTAATTCTGGTCAAAATCTGATCAATCTTAGGAATAAAATTAAAACTTAAAAGAAAGGAGACATTCTAAATTAAAAAAAAACACGATAACAAGTGAAGCAGCATTTATAAGAAAGCAGTGGAAAATACTGTGTATCGGTTATTGGTGGCAAACTTTAAATCAGTTGAGATGATTGTAAATACGTAAAGGACAGTCTTCACTTTTCTATTTTCCTCTGATTCAGGAGACTCATAATTACAGTTCATGAAGCCATTTCCATCAGTGCAGTATTTACCTTTATCCCCGGAAGTCCAGGCAGCCCAGGAAGCCCTGGTTCGCCCTACATAGGAAAATCACATAGCATTATGGAATGATATTCACTAGTCACAGTGTCGAAGAAAAACACAGCAAGTGCCCAGCAGAACTCTGCAAATACAAATCTGTTACAGAAGACCGTCTAGACTGGAGACACTGGACAAGGTTAGGCTGGAGGTGTTCCCTCTTCCTGCAGTCCAGCGCTCACTGGCATAGCCATCAGACAGCAGAGAGAGCCAGGAGGAGTGAAGGACGCTTGGGAGCAGCTTGCTGAAAGGAGAACTGGGCACCTGGACAACGCATCCTGTGCCAGGCTCTCTCTCTTTCCCCAGACAATCAAGAGGTGGTTGTCAGAACAGATGGTCACATGAGAACCATGAGTGCTAAAAGTATTAAAAATATAGCAAGGTTTCTTTTCCATTCCTGAATGGTGAGAGGACAAGTCGCTTGTCAAGATTATCCTTTGTGCCAGCCATGACTCCTGGCAGGGTGACCCTGCTTGCCAACGTTGAGGCTGCAAGTCCCATGCAGGTCTCCCTGAATTCAGGTCAGAGATGAAGTGCTATGTCTACATTATTTTAAGCACAAAGTATGGTGGTAAATGATCATTACATTGCTAAGAATGTCTCCTGACTTCCACTATCAAAGCATAAAGGAATTGCAGGTAAAAACCAAAAATCCACCTCCAGGTGGGGTCATAACTATTCTTTGTGGAAATGACATCTGAAGGCAAAAACATTAGGGAACTTCATAATGGTGGGTCAGTGGATGACAAGCACACCAGGAGAAGGCAGCATTGGTGAAGTGGGGGAAAGAGGCACGTCCTATAGACTAAGTGCTTTAATAATCTTAATCCAAGGAGATTTGCCTCAGAAAGGCAGGTTCTCCATCTTTAATATTAGTATTTACACATCTTCAAGAGTCATGCTTTGCTCGGTCCCATCCTAGTAAGACTTCAGATATTTCATTATACCAGGGGTGGAGGGGCACTGACTCTCTTGGTAGTTTAGGCTAAAGGTACTTCAGGAATGCAAAAGAAACACTATTCTGTCTGAAAGTGCGCACATAAATAAGACTAAGATGAGATTAACCTCGAGAAGAAATGACTATTATTAACTTGTCCGGGTATATTAAACTTCACAGTTACAGGGTTATGCATTTGATTTTCCTTTTTGTTTCTCCTTTTTGTTTTTTTTTACCCTTTGATCAATGAAATTAAAGGGGATTCAGTGGCATAGGTTGTATACATATTTTACTGAAAGTTATTTTTTCTTTATAAAAGTATGAGGCTGTTGGAGGCAGTAAATTGCAGAAGAATATACATCCAACAAGATGTTTCATTAGTTTAGAAAAGTCCCCCAAAGATCATGGTGGAGATTTCCAACCTAAGATAGTTAGGGAACTATATAGGTGATAATACCCTTTTCCAATATGAATTCCCACCATTCCCTTCCTGCCTGCCAACTTAAAAAGACCATATAACCCCTCAAAATAATGTGTATATCCATGTATACAGAAACAAACATCTTGTTTCCAAATAAAAATGTACAAGATTGTGCAATATCATATAAACTAAATACTTATGAATCTGAGCATTTAGCCTTTCTGTACGGAATGTTCATATATGCATATATGTAAGGCTGGTCTTACATGTACATTTTAGTAAAAAAAAATTTAGCAACACCTATTACATACTGTTGAATTCTCATGATTTTTGTCATTTCAAGATTATATTTGCTTCATGTTCTTAGCTGATATAACAAAATAGTATATGAAATTAATGTTACCCTTTTTCAAAATGTTTTTAGGAAGATGTTTCTTCCAAAAAAGTTCTCCATTTTGCATCATAAAACCTTATGTTCCAACTCAGAGAGTAATTTCTCCATTCTGTCTCTGCCTCAGCTTGGGGGCTTCTGGTGAACATGGCCAGTGGACCAGATATGGGACATAATTAAGAACTGGCTTGTTATTTTATTCAAAAATACCTGTCTAGGACATTAAATCTTTTACGGCTTCATTATTCCTCTGATTTCATCAGTTTCCCCTTCCACTCTCCACTCAGAGAATTTCTCCCAAACAGGGCACTCTGTTTCATGCTCAGCTGTGTTGGAATGCCCTGGACTTCCAGAGAGTTCAGTGGTGAGAGGCCCTTCTTCAAAATTACAATATACCCTTGAATAGATGTGCAGAAGTTCCAAGTCAAATCTCCGTGATGACACTCCATACCCATGTCAGAAGTCTATAGTCTCTCTACAAGCCCACACACAAACCCTAATTCACCGATCACTCAAACACTCTCTAGTTGAAGTTATAAAAAAATGACATGAAGTCTTTTTTTTTTTTTTTTTTACACTGAGCGTTACTCTAGACTTTAAGCCTTCATACTAGAAAAGACCACATGGTGGAATGATAATTATTTGGCTTGTGTTGTGTTATGTTCTGATTTTTTTCCCCCTGGGAAACTCCCCAAATGCAAGAGTTGGAATGCCATTAGCCCGAACACCACAGTTCCACATCAGTGAGAAAAATGCCACGAGATATCCCCACAACCCTATGGACTTAGTTCAGTTTTTTTTCCAACCTGAGTAAGCAGTGTTGTCAAATCTTGATATGAGACAAAGGACGTGAATTGTGGGATGGTGGGATTGCATCAAAGGGTAGAATCTGGCCTGACTAGTAATAAAAAGATGTCCATTTCAGGGCATATATTTTCCTGGGTGGTTGTAAGCTTTAAAAGATCTACCCATTCTTTCAGTGTGATTTAAATCTAAATTTTGAGGAAATTCAACTTTTCATTTGCAAACAGTGAATGTCTAGATGAATTTACCTGGGTTTCTAAATAATTTGATAAGCAATATTTTATTAAGCTATAGATGGTCAATTTGGTTCTTTTACTGTAGATAGAGTGAATCCTATGCAAGATTCTACCATTTGTTTTGGTTTGTGTTTTAGAGACAAGATAAACTTGCAGACCCTTCCTTCTTTCCTTTCCTCCCTTCCTTCCTTCCTTCTGAGACATTGTCTTGCATCCACGTTGATCTTAGATGCAAGTTTTGTCTTCCTACAAGAGCCTCTTGAGTGCTGGAATGCAGGAATGCCCCACCATACCTACCTTTTCAGACTTTTTTTTTAAAAGCACACCACCGATTTAAAGAGCAATTTAAATACAATCTTTAATTTTTAACTACTAAAGGACCAAAAATTATATCCTTTTGGAAGTTTAGCTGTTTTATCAAAAGAAAGTCAAACTATAGATCTCTGATATATAATTAATTCCACATTTCTAAGAAAAATCAGAAAGGGCTGCTGCCATGGTGCCCAAGGAAAAGCTGTGGAAAAGGGGACAAAAAAGAAGCAGCTTCTGCTGCGAGACCCTATCTCAAAAAACAAAAAACAAAAAGCCGGGCATGGTGGCTGACGCCTTTAATCCCAGCACTCGGGAGGCAGAGGTAGGAGGATCACCATGGTTCAAGGCCACCCTGAGACTACATAGTGAATTCCAGGTCAGCTTGGGCTAGAGTGAGACCCTACCTCAAAAAACCAAAAAAAAAAAAAAAAAAAAAGCAGTTCTGAAGTTCACCTTTGACAATACTCATCCTGTGAAGGATATGGATGCTGACAATTTTCAGCAGCTTCTCAAAGAGAAAGTCAAGGCAAGGGAAGGACTAGGAATGTTGGTTGGAGGGCTGCAAACATCCAAAAGAACAAGGGAAAGAGCGTCAGAACATCCAGCAAGCCCATTTCCAAAAGGGATTTGAAATATTTCATCAAAGACATTTGAAGAAGAGTAATAATCTATGTGATTGGCCATATTTGTTTGCTAACAGCAAAGAGAGTTATGGATTGTGTTACTTCCAGAGTAACCAGGACAAAAAGGAGAAGATCATTCAAAACCCATTTATGAGAATTATTTTGTATGAATTCTGGAATAACATTTGAGAACAATGAAAAAAAAGAAAGAAGATCAAAGGAAATCTTATTACATTAAATAGTAAATTTGCAGCATTTTTCTGGGCTCTTTAGAAGAGGCTCAACTTTACCTGGAGTTGATGGATCACTACTCTGAGATTCTTAGTTTCAAGAGAAAAACGTTATTAAATAAGAGAAATGTTAAAAGAATATGAAATATATTCTCAAAAATTAATTTCATCCTAAGTATTCAAATTAAAGTTCTCTCAAGATCTTCAAGAATGATGAAGCTTGGGCTGGAGAGATGGCTCAGCAGTTAAGGCACTTGCCTGCAAATCCTAATGATGCAGGTTCGATTCCCCAGTACTCAGGGAAAGCCAGATGCAGAAAGTGACACATGCATCTGGAGTTCATTTGCAGTGGCTATAGGCCCTGATGTGTCCATTCTCTCTCTCTCTCTCTCTCTCTCTCTCTCTCTCTCCCTCCCTCCCTCCCTCCCTCCCTCCCTCCATATTTCTCTCTGCTTTCAAATAAATAGATAGAGAGATAAATATTTTTTTAAAAAGACTGCTAAAGGTGTAGCAAACTCATTTTAGGTTACAAGCTATTGTAATGGGATTTATTCTCTCCCTTTATGCTCCTGAGGTAAGTTCTATCTGGATTTTTGTCTATTATATCAGTTAAAACTAGTTAAAGAAAGTCATATTTTAAGAGACTTAACATGGAATTCACATTGACTTGTTTGCTACAATCCACCTGCTATCTGAAACTTGATTTCAATGGTCCTGGTACCCAGGTGCCTGGTCAATACCCTGCTAACACTTCTGACGTGTCTCACACTCACACGAGCACAAGAATATCAACACATTCGCTGCATGTCCTCTAATGTGTTGTGAAGTGAAGCAGAGATGATAAACAAGTTAAATGTTGCCATAGCTTGGTTAGTTCAGGTGGCACAGCTGGGTCTCTAGTTAAAATTTAGTTCATTCCAAATTTAGCTTGCAGAGAGTAACACTTGGCAGAGATAGGTCATATGAAATGATTAGAAGGGAAGCACTTAACATGAAAGCGAAAGGAATGCGACTTTTAACAAACTGTCAATCATTTTCTATTGAAACAGTTAATATTCATTTCTTCTCGTGAAAGACACACACAGGCAGATTACCATTAAGCATGCAAGGTAACATGGCATTCGAACCCAGCTGGTGCAAAGAGCCGATTTGATGCAGACTCTAGCTGAAAAGCATCCTCTTCCATGCATAACATCTGTCCCCACACTTTCCTATGGTCAGCATCAAGACCTTTCAAAACGCAAAATGACTCTAGCACAGTATGCAAATCACAGAAGTGCATCACTGTACAGTATTCGTCTTCGTATTCGATGGCCAGTGATATGAAATAATGACAGAGGACACGGAGATCTTACCTTTTGCCCTGGACGACCCGATTCTCCAGGTTCTCCCTGGCCAAAGGAAATGAAAGATAGAAAGGACACTCTTACAAAACTTTCTCAAAACTCCCAGGCCTCTGGCCCAGCCACCCACTTCATCCCATGCATTTGAATCACTTTATTCTTCTGCACTGAGACATAGGAAAATTCATTCCCTCCTAGGTGTAAGGAAATTTATTGCTGCAAATTTACCTATAACTCACATATAAATATGTATTTCTAGAAAAACAATGAGAAAGAGACACGAAGGCAAGCCCCTGTGTTGAAGCTCACTGACCTCCCTGCTTTGTTTGAAAGCTGACTTTTGATGGAGAATAGACTCAGAGCTGGAACCATCTCTGAACGTTGCTAAGGTGAGGCGAATGGAGAGGTTCCTAAAACCAGAACTACAAAAACCTGCAAGGCGATAGTTACCTTAATCCCTGCAGCAGACGATCCAGGGTCACCCTAAAGGAAACACATGGCAGAATATGGTTCAAGTTATGGGAACAGAGAACATCACAAACACCTAGACAGCCTTGACCCACACGAACACTCAGAAAACTCCATGACTAACGGGCCTAACTCTGTTCCATGCCTTTGTACCCACCCATCATCAGCAAGATTAATCTAAAAACATGGGCCTACTTTGAATGTAAAATACATAAAGACAATATTATTTGATATAACTTTAAATATTCAAACATAAAGCTCTTTCTTTGAGATAGTGCTGTGAATGTGTTCTGAAGCAAGAAATTGTAATTTAGTGACCTGGAACTTTCATTTTTCTCCATTTCTGGCTATGGCTTACAGGGAGTTCCATGACCTTTTGGGTCTTCTGAAAGTCAATGGATAAAGTCAAAGAGTTAATGATGTTGAGTTGCAAAAAGCCACACATGCTCAATTCGTTTCCCTTATGAAGTACAGCCCAGTAACGACTGGCATGCCTTTTCTATCACTACCCTAATTTCACCGTATCTCGGTCACCAGGAAGTTACAGGATGATGGATGTCTTGTGGATGACGGGGTTACATGGAGGCTGAGAGAAGGGAAGGTCTGAGATAAAGTCTGGCTTTTGAAAAATACTGTGTTCTGCCCAGATGTCATGGAGGGTGACTGCTATGTAAATGTCTATGAATGAGCAGAGACAGACCAGAACAGAAAGGAACATGGAGGAGAGAGGAGATGAGGCCAGCCTAGGGCCTAGCTTTTCAAGGCCCTGAGCAGGTGAGCAGGTAAATGAAAAGAGGAAACAGTCATTTGAAACTGTCAGGCAAATAAACAGCTCAGGAGCAAGGCCCAAGGGACCTCCTAAGCTGTCCCATCTGCATGAATGCTCACGTGGCTCCAGGGGTCAGTTTCCTGGTTCTAGAGTCTAGAAGATGATCATCAATCCTGGAAACAGACAGACAGACAGGGGCCTCACCCCCTCCCTCACTTCCTCTCATCTCTTCCTCCAACAGCCCCTTCTCTTGCATTAGGTCTGGGTTTCAATGACTTTGCTTCAAAGATCCCTTCATGGACCGACCAAGACACATGCCCTCCATGTGCAGCTCTTATTTGCAGCCTCAGGATCTGTTCATGTCTGGCAAAGCTCACTGCCTGGTGATGGTTCCTGTCCAAGCAGACAGTCAGCTGCTGGAAGGAAACACAGTTTCTGCATCTACTTTTATTCTGTGCCTGACCATAGTATATGCTCCATGCATTCGTGATGAATGAGTGGCCGGACAAAGGGATTTTTTAAAAACAGGTCAGCATTTAATGACAAAAATGAAAAAAAAAAAAAGACAGAAAGAAAAGGCCCCTAGGAAGACAAAGAGAAAAAGAAAAGATAGGAAAGAAACAACAACAAACAAAAAGGAAATAATAAATTTAGCTTGAAAAGAGAAATACATATGTGAATTTCTTTGACATCTGTAATTGCTATTATCCAAAGAAAAATTTCAGTGTGGCTATACAAAGAGGAGGACTCTGTAGAAAAATACCCCTTTTCTTCCCAATCATTAGTATTCAAATTCGTTCCGAATGGGAGGTGAAATAAATGTGGCTAATAAAATAATGCTTACTTCTATTTCTACTAAATTAAGTCTGGAATCCATGGACACCTAATGAATCAGGTTTGCAAAACTTTGCACAAAATGACCTTTGAATTCCAAAAAGCACCTTAATTTTGTAAGGTTCCTTCTTTCATTCATGCCTAAAAACTCACTTGAAATTAAGAAGATATTATACTACTTCCACTTCATAGATGAGGAAATTGCTATGGCTGGAAGTAAATCACATAACTTCCAGGTTCTTTTTATTAGAATCAGAAAAGGATTGTTGGTTTATATCATTTTGACACCAAAGCATAAAGGCTGTAGAGAATGTAAATAAAGGGAAGTTGTTTATATTAACTGTAGTTATTTTTTTTTTCAGAATTTTAATGCAAAGTGGCTAAAGAATCTACCATATGAGAACAATGAGCAGATTTAGTTCTATTTAGTTGAGTATTTAGAATACGGAGGGACAGGAAGGACTGTCTCCTGAAAGGCCAGCTTACGTGTAGAAGTCTGAGAGGTTTTATTTGATGGACAACCAGGAGTCATATTTTTATTTTTTTAAAAGATTTAGAGCTGTGAAATCTCCAGGAATTTTTATAACTATTAAGTGGCAAGGCAACTGATGGAAAGTATTCTTAAGTCAGACATTTTAAAGAATAGAATTCAGAATTTATTCCGAGTAGTTGAAATTAAGCAGTATGCGTTTATAATCCTCCTCTCCCCAAAGTGAAAATGAATACAGAATTAAAGTAAGAGACAACGCTCCAACAATGTGCTGGGTATAAGCCTGGTCTCATCAGTCAGTTGGTTTGGAAATGAAAATTTCCACAGGATAAATTATTGATGGAGAAGTTCGATGGCGATAAATGAACTTGACTCCCTGTTTCATTTTCATTCAAGCATATTTCTGCTTTTGTGATTATTTTCAAGCACAATACCCAGTAGGTATTGATATGCACATGTTAATAAAGCCCACGTAGACATGTAAGGTTAACACAGTGGCTTGTTTCTGATTCCATAGAAGGTTACTGAGCATCCATTATGTGTTAGGCATATTCTGTAGCCAGGGATGCTGGGAGCTGGGACACAGCAACAAACAATACGGTTGTAGTCCTTAGCCTCATTCTACATTCACAACAAACTTACTAATAGTATGTATATATATATATGTATGTATCACAAAACATTATTGATTGAAAGTAAAAAATACTTTCTTCTTCCCTTAAAAATCTGGTACAGAAAGAAATGGGCATGCTGGGGAAATTCTGTATCATCGTGTATACACAAAAGGTAAGCAAATGCACTGTGCAGAAAAAGTTCCACCATTCAGCGAAAATCTGAAATAATTTAAAACTAAGCAAGTAAGGCTTTTTGATAAATATGTATTATTTTGTTCTAGCAATTCAGATGGTTTCTGGGACCAGAATATTCTGGCGTCACATGGTGGATGTTTTGCTTTTCTTTTCCGTGAGCTGGACGTCCAGTTGGTAAAGGAACACCAGTGACTCATGGTAAAGGTTACGAACGAACGGCTTTGCAGAGTGCCGTGTGGGCATGGAGAAGGTGGCTGAAGGTCATCTGGGAAGTGACGTGTAACTCCAGGATTCGAAAGGCTGGCCATGGAGGTAGGCTAGGAAAAGGAGATGTGGCCTTGGACGATGAAGGCAGACGTCAGGTGCCAGAGACGCCCTGGCCCTAAGTGCTATGGAGCGTCCACTGAGATGTGAGTTCAGGAAAGGAAGAGCATGTGGGTGCAGAGTGTGCCTTGGGGGTGCAAAGAAGAAGTGGGGTGCTCATAGGACTGTGATGGTGAGAACACAGCAAAGGAAGGGACAGATGAGTCACAGCGAGACAGTGACGATGGGGTTCTTGAGCAGCAGAGTGGTCAAGCTGCTGGCAAGAGGATAGAAATGGATAATCGATCTATTGAGCTTTTGTCACTGGAATGAACACTCCCCAAGAGTAGATCGGGAAGCTTCCATAGTGATTTTACACATTTCTGCACACGGTCCTGGGCAGGCTGCTGGCCACAGAGAAGCCTGGCCCGGTGGTTTTATGGCTCCACTGCATTTCCAGATGACCAGTCTGGAAAGGCTCAGATGGCTTTACCATCGGAAGGCGCTGAGTTGGATCAAAAAGAAAAAAAAAATCCTATTAAAGTGAATCGGTCTATGACGTAATTTACTACATCAATGGCAGAAAAGAAGCAGTTTTTGATTTTTCTCCTCAATGTTGGAAAATGATGAATGAGTTTCACATACTCAATGCAAAGGCCACAAGAAGAGTGTTTCTAACATGCTGGAAACAAATTAAATGACAGAAGCAGGAAATGTTTAAAAAACACATCAAAAATTATATTCCAATTACTGCATTCTTGGGAAGAATGCTGAAGGTCAGATTACATATTATATATGTTACAGATTCCTATTTACAACCCCCTGTTTAGACCCACTGAAAGTTTATAGAAATGATTTCCGCTCTAACCGAGGCATTTCTTGTACTTAATTTCATCTGATTCATAAAACTTTTTGATAAAAAAGAAAAAACAACCAACGTCGTTGATTTCAATTTCCATGTGGTACGAATAGCTAACTTTTATTGAGAGTTTATGATGTGTGAGTCAGTATGGTAAACGATTTGAATTAATACATAAAGTAACAACAGTATTCCTTTGAGATATCTTTGTCTTTTCTAAGTAAAAATAGCTTCTTCACAATTGTAAAGGTAATTTTCAAAGCATGTGTAGTTAAAGAAATAATTATTGACCTGTATTCCAAAAATGAAGCTTTAAAAATATAGTTCCTAAAGCAGAAAAAAAAATGCTCTCTATAAAGTCACATAGGTATTGTTCAGATTCTCTCTCTCTCTCTCTCTATATATATATATACATATATATATATATTTTGCTTAAAGAAACTCTTCTCTGTGTAGAATATTTCCTTTCTTTCAGACAGAGGTTGGCAACTGTGGTCAAATCCCACTACCACCTGCATGGTCTCTGAGCCAAGTATGATATTCACATTTTCAAATGGTCCAGCAAAATTCAAAATAACAATAATAAATCATGGCATGTGAAAATATTATATCAAAATTTCCATGTCCAGAAATAAAGTTTTAATGGAACACAGCCACACTCATTTGTTTACATGTTGTCTAAGGCCATAGTCATACTACAATGACAGAGCTGAGCAACTGTGACAGAGAACATACGGTCTACAAAGCCTGCAATATTTATTTTCTGGCCCTTTACAGAAAAAGTTGGCTGACCTCTACTTCTAACCAGTAACAAGAAAGTTAAACATGCCATCATCCAGGTTTACATACGAAGGGCTTCAAATACTGACTTTGATAATAGTCAGAGTATATCACTGGTCTTATTTGTGTTAAGCATTTTCATGCCATAGTTGATTACAGCATGATGCTTAAACTTGGTAGATAAATAAGATGAGGTGCAGCAGTGCTACTAAAATGGGGATTATTGTGTCACCTTGGTAACAGGAGTGTCTGAAGACATGGTAGTCACAGCTCAGAGCTGCCATTGGAATGTACTTTTCAGGGGTCG
Organism: Zapus hudsonius; assembly: GCA_004024765.1. NCBI lineage: Eukaryota > Metazoa > Chordata > Mammalia > Rodentia > Dipodidae > Zapus > Zapus hudsonius. The sequence goes on along the minus strand of PVHP010020417.1, from coordinate 11,835 downwards.
AGAATGACCTGCAATCCCACAACAAAGAAGTGTCTGGCCTGGAATGTCCTAAACTGAGCCTGGGAAACCTGCTCCACAAATAACTGAGTCCTAATTTCTAATTTCCTAATTTCTACACTAGTCCCTGAATATAATTAATTACATTTTGGTGACATTAATTTATTTCTACCTCTGTGCCATATTTATATTAATATTTATGAGAAAGATAAATTTCTTTTTATTTTATGAGCATGTTTTTATGACTATCCATTATCCATCTGTACTGTAATAATTTTCGAAATGGAATAATCTCATTCCCAACTGTTAGCCTAAATAAGTAATCCATCACTCAGTTACGCTAAAGTCCATCTGATTACATTCCAGCTTCAGTTTCTTAAGGAGATTGTCTTACTAATTTTGAATACATAGTACAATGAATGAAGTGAGATGCCTTTCCTATGTGAGTTGTCATGATGTCAAAGTATGAAGTCAGGCAGATGTGATGATGATGGATGTGGGGGAAGAGAGGAGACAGAACAGGACAGAGTTCTGCGCTGTAAACGTCAATCCACATTTTAAAAAGCTGAGGAAGGAGAGAAAGAATACAAAGGCTGACAAAGAACTCAGATTTAATGGATTTCAAGACTTCAAATTTTCATAACTGGAATAAAGGCTACATTCAAGCAATGTTGACTCATCCTCTGGTGCATTCTCTATGAAATCCAGGATGAGCCAGATCACATTTGACAGTCTGCCTTCATTTCCTCGTGTGTAAGGGAATGCCCCATGCACAGAGAAATATGTATTCATTACTCGAAAGACAGATTACTGGAAAATACATATTTTCTAGAATTTTGACATGCCATTTTGCTTCCATATTATTCAAATTTGTAAATAGGATGTGAAATAACCACTTTGTATGTAAACTATTTAAATGTTGGAGTTTTATCTTTTCACACTGACTTTCCATGTCCACACAGAATACATAATATTCTCATTCATACACGTATCCTTGCATAGTTCACAAACAGTACCTTTTCACCTGCATCACCTTTGGGGCCATTTTCTCCAGCGTCTCCCTGAGGAGAAGATAAAGTGATACATGTGAAATATTTTGATATTCTTACATGAGTGTTTTCCATCAAGTTTTCTTTGGAACCCACCATATTCAAAGTCTGCTGTCGATGTTCTACAGAGCTAAATGTACTTTTGCTTGACCAGCTACCTGATATCAATACAATTCATTTGATTCCAATCAACATGGCCGGACACTTTTAAATGCCAGAATCTTAAGAGAAGCAAGAAGTGATGTCTGTTGTATGGTAGCTTACTTGGACACTAAGGTCCCCTCACTCGCTCCTCAAAAGCTGCCCTGTGACAGATTGTCCTGACACTTCCTGCAGTTGAGACCTGCCACCTGCGCTTCCTTCCATTCTGACCTTCATACCACACCTGTCCAGCTGTGTTTCTGCCTGCTCCTCCTCTCTCTGGATAAAGCCCACCTCTCGTCACGCCAGCCTCATTTCTGAGGCCTCACTGGACAGGACATGGTTTCTATGGATATGGGCCAGGCATGTATTACTTGGGCCTATATAGGTGACACTCAGGACATAACACGTTTATATTTTATTTAAAAAATTTCCCTAAATTGCAGTAAAATGAGTTTGGAAAATTTATGCTTCCTTTGTTGTGTTTGAGATTTCACATGCCTGCTTATTTCTTCCCTGGCATCTCTTCCTACACACAAAGCAATACATAGGGAGAAAGCATATTAATTCCCTGGGCTTTGCTTCCTTAAATTTTGAGTTCTTTAATTTAGACTTACAGTGATGTTATAGGGTAAATGTCACAGATTTTGAACTCAGGGAAATCTAAATCTAGCACTTACTGAGCAATTAAATTCTCTTTGCAATGAACTTCTCTGTAACATAAGGATAAAGATACATTATGCGATTATAAGAAATAAGTCAGGCACTGTTGAGAGCAGAGAGGCCAGTGTCTAGCAGGTCCCAAACCCTCACTATCAGGGGCTGCAGTTAACAGTGTATCATTGCTCATGGCATGGTAGGCTGGAGTGCTTCATAAAAGGTCACTTTCTATCACTTACACAGTTCTTTTAAAAATACATTATTTATTTGCAAGCAGAGAGAGAAAGAGAGGAGACAGAGAGACAGAGAGAATGGGTGTGCCAGGGCCTCTAACCACGGCAAATGAAGTCCACATGCATGCATCCCTTTGTGCATCTGGCTTTATGTGGGTACTGAGGAACTGGGCCTGGTTTGTTAGGCTTTGCAGACAAGTGCCTTAACTGCTGAGCCATCTCTCCAGCCCCCATAAACAGTTCTTTAAAATGAGACAGAAAGTATTAATTATGGGATTCATTCTTGGGAGAAAGAAAGAGGAATAAGATGTTGCTCTTTTTTTCCTCCAAATTTCTTTTGTGTGCGTGTGAAAATGATTTTTTTCATATTTATGTCAATAATTAGATACATTGTATGAGCAAGTCTTGGGATGGTACCCCCATTTCCCTCCTCCCTGTTCCCAACCCGCTGGGGGCCCTCCTCAGTGGACTTGATGGACTAATCCATGGATAGGGGGTTATGGATTGTATGAGAGGTAACCAGGGTTTTTTTTCTTTGTTTGTTTTTTTGCTTTTTTGTTGTTGTGTGTATTGCTGCTGAGGGGGACAATGACTCTGGATATTTTCCCCCAACATGGCTCTTACAATCCTTCTGCCCCCTCTTCTGCTCAGATCCCTGAGACATGGTGGGTGAGTTTTAGGTCTGTTTTACTGTTGAGGGCTTAAGAGTCTCTGATTTCTGCTTTGGATTGTGTTGGGTGTCCTCAGTGTCTGTCTCCATTACCCTTTCACAGGTTATCTGACTTGCTGTGGAGGTAGGTCTCTTGCTCATCTCACCACTTCCTCAAAAGTTTCGTTTGGACTCTATATCATAAGTTAAGGGTTGGTTCATCTCCTGCCTGGAGGTCAGGCAACATCTCAGGTCCTGTTAGTAGGACTGGATTTTCCACGGTCCAAAATTCTTATATTGTTTCAAATAAGCATGAAGCTGACATGCTCAGACATTCTATTTGAGTGACAGATACTCCACAGAGGGCAGGTGAGTTGGCAACATAATGTCTGATGAACCAGAGGAAGATGCTGGTTCACTCTTATCTCCTTCCTCAATTTCCATACAAAATAGCTATTGGATAACTTATTAATTGCAAGTGGATTACCATGAACTGATGGGATGTCAAATAAATGTAGTGGTCATCTACTATGAGGTAGCTTTGGTAGACATACTATTGACAAGTTTTTTTTTTAATGCCTAAAAGTTCACTTAAATACAAATGTCCTTATTAGGAAACCTGTCTCAAGGAGCTCAGATTGGCCGTGACATAAAGGACGTGACCCTTCAGGAAATGGGCTTTGACACTCCTATTTGGTTTTTCCACTTTAAAAATGCCTGCTTTTCTTCTTCCTTTCAATGCTGAAAAATACAAGTACGTTGAATACTTTTTTTTTCTTGCTCTTTAGGTACACCAGTCTTATCTCTGGAGCCTCATTGGACAGACAGGGCATAGTTTCAATATTGGTTACAACACTGGTGTGTCAGAAAGGTCCTGTCAGGCAGGAAAAGCACAATGGATTATCTCTGTAGCTTCTCACTCAGATACTCAGTTTGCAGCATTAAGAACTAGGGAAATCAGTATTACTAAATGCCCCAGGGGTCTAAAAATAATCAGGATAGTCCTAAAGAGAGTGAGGAAAGCTGTCTCAGAGGAATGTAGCATGCAAAGCCCTGCCTTTCATTTTTTTAAAAAAATAGGGATTCTTTGTAGGACAACTTTCAGATCATTGCTACTGATGAACACCCCTCTTCATTGAATCTAATGATAAAGCCAGAGAAGTGGATGCGCATGCTTAGGAAAGAACTACAGTGAGGGTGGTGAGTGAGCAGAACGTATTGTGCAGGCCTGTGGCATTATGAAAACCATCGACAAGTCTGACATGGGATATTTAAATTTGCTGACTTCCTCTTCTTTCTTTTATCCTAAGACTCAAACTTTTCTGTATACACAATAATTAGATTATTTTCTCCTTTCACTAATTGACACTTTTAAAGATAAACAAGTGAACACGGGCATTAGCCCTTCTTCCACCTCTGCTTATCACATCTATCTGTGCGTCCATTTTTCCATCCTTCCATCCATCTAGTTCAACATATCTCTTTGGGAGCAGGGAGAAGATAAATACAACCAGAACCATTCTTACCTTTTCTCCTTGCTCTCCAGGTTCTCCCTGAGGAAAAGAACAGGAATTAGGTGGCATTAAATTATAGAATACCTGAGCAACATCAGAGAAATCTGGTAGTAAGTATACAGGTAAATTATGTAGGAAAATGTCTATTTTGGATATAATTTCTATAAGAAAAAATGGTGAAACTGTCCTGAAGAGTTGGGGACAGATATCAATACCAATTGCAATCTTAATTTTTTCTTTGATATGGAATAATGAGATATACAGTTTCACAAAATGATTGCCCAAGACCAAGTGAAGAAACTAAGGGCAAAAATAGTGAGGCCACTTGGCATGAGGAGAGGCTTCTTCACAAACTTTTTATTCTGTCCGAACTCAGAATCAATTAGGTAGACTAGTATGTCCTTTCACACAGCTCTCTTTGAAGCGTGCCTTGGTGCATGGATTATTTCAGGGGTCTGGACTCGCAATGCCAACCCCCAATTTGTCTTTCCCTGACATACTCTTAAGCCTTCAGTACTGAAGATCCCTTCACAGCACTGTGACCTCTGCTAACAGTTGGCATGCTACAGATCAAAACATGGGAAGGGGACAGAACTTTGGTGAGAGTAGAAGAAAGGGCTTCATCTAAAAATGACCAGAAAATAAAAGAATTGCGATGAAAAATGTGTTCTAAAGAAAATTTCATTTTCACTTTCTCCAGGAAAGAACAGGGGATGGAGAGGGAGCGTTGCAAAGCCCATTGTTCATGCTATGATATTTCCTGATCAAAAGCCTGACGTTGGCAAATGAGATGAGATTGATTTTCTTAAAAGGTATCATATAATTATTGTGGGTTCAAAAAAATTAAAATAACCCACTGTAGAAGCCAGCTTCATTCTCTGGAACCCAATGTGACTGTTTGGCTCGCTGCATTTCTGGCCACCGTCACTACTCGACATCCGTCCTGATGGCCACATTGCTAGGCAACACAAGAATACACTGTGAATATGCATTAAGCATTAACTCCTGCCATGGAGCTTTTTAGCAGGGAGCAAGAAAGGAAGAAGACAGGGAAATAGCTAGAGTCCCAGAAGGGCTATTTTCTTTCTTCTCCTGCAGGACAAAAGGGCAGGTCTATAAATTTGAGGTCTGTCCTAGGCGCCTGTCAATTGCACTGTGATGTACAAAATCAGCTGACAGGCATCTGTGAGTAGGGCTATGCACCGGCACAGCTGATGGGATTAGACGCTGGTTTTGTGCTTCAAGGGGTGTTCACTCATCAAAGGATTGGGGATTTTTCTGCCTGCTTGGTTTAAATGAAACTGTCACCAATCTTTTTATACTTAACAGATTCATTTGTTCTTCAAGAAACAAAGAAAACATGCAATCCCAAAACATTTCTCATTACATTTTTTCCCTATTTAGTAATTCAAACTATATCCATTTTAAAATTTTAAACATGCTGCATCTTTATTCTGCTCTTCATCTGAGGAAATGGGTATGCTGTGTAGAAGCTAACAGGGGCCACATCTTGAGAACAAGCCAAAAGGGCCTTGTGGACATCATAATTAGTGAGATTTGCAAATACAGACATTTTAGAAAGCATGGACATGACCTGTGTTTTCATATCCTCATTAAGGGGCCTAATGACAGAGGCTATTTTGGAATGAAACTCTTATGTTATTTAATTCCACAAGAAAGAGTTTAGACAATGATATTCATTTTCCTTTTCTGAATATTTAATGCTAATGACAATCATAAACATAATTTTATATTCAGGCACAAAGTACTGTAGCATAAAATAATATGCCATTGGTAAAATTTCCATCCAAAAGCAACCAGAGGAATAGTTTAAAAACCATAATCACTTACAACCATGTAGAAGCCCATGTGGTCAATGGCTGTACTCAGCTCTATCGGTACCAACCTTTGGTCCTGGTAGTCCACTCTGCCCTGATGCTCCAGGCGACCCAGGCTCACCCTCAAGATAAAAAGGTAGACACTACTAAGTCAAACAGTCCAAACTAGCACATTACAGATGGCATGAGAGGAGATAACCATCTAGAAAGCTCTAGAAATGCACACAGAATAACTATTAGAGTGAAGAATATATGACCTAAAATTTTATGTACCAGGTAGACTAAAGGATTTCTTTTCTTTGTGAAATCTTTTCACCATTAAGAAAAACACTGTGCCTTCCAAATGGAAGTTAATGTCAAGCGTGGGGCTGGATGCATGGCAGGCATCAGTTGGTATCTGGCAAATGAATATGGAAACTGGACAATATAAGATTCTCTTGATGGAGAACTTTTGAGTGACTCTGCCCTGGTAAAAAAATATGAAATCATTATATCTTCAAATTAGACTTAAAGTAACATTTATAAGTCTAAATCTTACGCATCCATGTCTTTGAATGCCTACCTCATTGATTTAAATACGTTTGCTAGAAAAGTGAAAAATACAAATGTTCTTGATTTCGCTTGGCTATTTCATTGTACAAATAGTAAAATGAAACATCCAGAATTATTCCTTTCTGTCACAGTGAATGATAGACTTTCATGTTAAAAAAAGGTGTTGGGTTAAGAAAATTCTCCATTTCAGAAAGATGATGACATATAACAGTCTTTCTGGACTCTGAAACACAACTGTTTTCCAAAGAGAGAAAAGAGACAAACAACAACAGCATAGTCTGAATTTATGTCCAATAAAATTTCACTTTCATTTATAAAACAGCCCCACCGCCCTGGACTGTGTGTTCTAACTTCTCCAGAAAGAAGTTTCTTCTTTCCACAGAGCATAGCAAAGTCACTTCTTAGTGGATTTAAAAAAAAATTGCTTTATTTTTTACTAAAAGGTTCACTGCAAATTAAATTCATTTTAAAGACTGTGTTCTAAGTAAACTAAAGGATAAGAATAGGGACATTTTTATATTTAAGTTCTCAGATTTTAGAAAAAAAATGTATGCCGACAACAAGGTGACATTTCTTCAGGACCAAGATCATTTACTAACTCACTATTATCACAATCTTCTATGAGGCAAGTATCAATTGTACCAAATTTTATACATGAAACAGAATAGTTAAGACATTTTTCCAGATTTATACAATAGGGTCAAGATTTGAGCTGTCATGACACACCTAAGAGGGTGTGTTCTTAACCTTATGTTCACTGGTGAATGTATGATGTATGTATGTATGCATGAATGAATGAATTTCCAAGTGGGCACAGAGCTGGTGATGAATTTCTATTTTTATCATTTGGTTCATATGACCAATGACCTTCCACCATGTGTGGATACCTGAAGAAACCATCACTCACAGAAAGACAAACGAGGCCCTGTGAGGCTTGTGGGGTCTTTCTAGCAGCGGGAAGTGCCTTCCTACTGTACTGAAATATTACAGTCGCCAAAGTCTTGACCTCCTGGACGAATCCGCTTCTTGCATGAAGTTTCACTATAATTGCAGTGCTTGCACTTTCTTTGTTAAGATGACAAAATTGTTGACTTAGAATAATGATGGCCATTATGGGAAAGTTTTGATATGTCATTTGTACATAACAAAGGGTAAGAACTTGGAAACGGAATATACCCTGAAAGAAGATGATCATTTACTATGCAACCAAAAAAAAAAAAAAAAAAAAACCTTTCTTTGAAGAAAGCAGAGCTATTGAGTCTGCTTTCTTCAAAGAATCCACAACAGGATGCAGTAATATCATAACTCATGGTTTAATGCACATAAGAAATGCTGCTGGGGAACAATGTAAACCTTGTTTAGACTTTGAAGGAATAACCATAGTAGCCAAGAGGTATTTTTAAAAACTGGGTAAGGTCCTGGAACCGGACAAAACTCACGCTGAGATGTGAAGAAGCAGAGAAGAGCAATGTTGCTTAGGTATCCGCCTAGTGTTCTCCTTAATTTATGAATGTCAAGGGATTAAAACTTGATCTCTTTTTCTGTTTGATTCCATGTGTTGCTAAAATAAACTTTGACATAAGATGAAACCAAAAAAAGTGTACCCATAACCACACCCCACTCTATGATAACTGCTTTCATTATTTCCTGTTTTTGCAAACTTTTTCACTCATAGACTTATATTTTCACACAGTTATAAGCAAATTAATAGCATAATGTTATTTTATCCACATTTGTTATGTAGGTGATACAGTCAGAGCTGTGATTGTTCTCTATCCAACTATGAGCATCTTTTCAATCAGTCCACACTGTTGACCGATGAAGCTGTTTAAAATAAGCACCTCTAGGAATATGCTCACATTTTTATGTTGAATTCTTTAATTACAAAAAAAAATTCCCTGAATTTGGATTTTAGGCACTGAACACAATTTATGGTGCTCACTGCATGGATTGCTTTCTAAAAGGGTTCTGTGCTTTTGTGGACATCTGCTGTGTTCCCTTTTCACAGTTCCATCAGCATTGGATATCACAATTTTATTTTTATGACTATTTGAATAAAAATGAGAACTTACCATTGCTCAATTTTACATTTATTTTTTTGCCCACAAGTGAAATATTTTCTCATGTGTTTATAATTTAAATAGATATTGACAAAACTTTAAAGCTGAATAGTGCAAAAGCTATCACTTGAATGAACCAAGGATGGACAAAACAAAAGAACTTACTTCTAATAAATCATATCAAGAAAAACATATGGAAAGTACAGAGTAGGGGTCTGGAACATCCTGTCATGCCCAAGCTTTCCCAGGTTCTGGTGGGAGGAAGTGCACAACTCTCAGGGCCAAAGCCAAGCCAGCATTAATCCACCCACCTATCAGTCCAAATTCATTCTTTGTTCTACTATGAGCATATAAAGCTGAAATAGGCATGGCAGGTACCTGTGCCCAAGGAGCTTATGTTTGAGTGGCGAATGGGGGAGGGGAAGGATACATACAAACATAATAACTAAAGAAGACAGCCGAGTTCATGAAATATTTTAAGAATGCTTTTCTACTTCATGAAATAGAGACATCATAAATAGACATCAAAGTTAGCCTTAATGGATTAAAATAAATTATATGTCATACAGTAGCACAGTAATATATTACAACATATGAAAACAAAATTTTAACTAATCTTCTTCAAATAGAGTTCCAATGATAACATGTTATCATATAATAAAACTTATACATATACAAAACACACATACATATATAATCTGATAAAGTGGCAGATGAGTGAAGTTCTTTGCATGTGTATGGGGGAACTAATCTCATGGATGCTGGACATCTTACTCATTGATTTAACATTTTAAAATATTTGGGTATTCCAAGGATGATAATAAGAACAGCAGCTAATTAGCTTTTGTGCATGTGTGAGTTGGTGCATATACATGTATGAGTGAAGGCCAGAGGTATTTCTCAATTGTTCGCCTTATTTTTGAGATGGCCTCTCACTGAACCTGCGGCTCACTGATTTGGCTAGATTATTTGGCCAGCAAGCCCCAAGGATCCACCTGTCTCTGCCTTCTCAGTGCTGGGATTATAGGTACGTGTCACTATGTGTGGGATCTGAACAAGGTCTTCACCACTGTGTGGTAAGCACTTCACTGATGGAGTCATCTCCCCTGCATCAGCAGGTAACACGCTAACCACTGGAAAACTGATGAGTTTTTCTAATATACTGTAAATTTTAAGATTATTCCTGGTATATTATTCCCAAATGACCATTTCCATATTTAAGCCAAAAGTAAGTTGGACAGACTTTTAAGAAGGATGGTTGGCTATTTTCATTTTTAAGCCAGAACTCTAATATAAAACATCACTGATGGCTTTTAAAATTAATTCAGAAACTGCTTTTCAAAAGCAACTTTAAAGGATTTTTCAAGGTAAGTGGGAATACAGTCTTCTTTTTAAATATTTTTACAAAGATTGAGTACTAAAGGGGAACAGGTCATTTAGCAGTAATACTGCTCATCACTTCCATCACAATAGTTTTCCATTCTGTCAAAGGGATTATAAAATGAGCCATGGCTTTAAATTTTGAGTATAACTTTACTTTCATCATGTCAAAATACTTTTCTTTTTAGTATCATATTTTCAGAAAGAACTTATTCCAGAAGAGGAAGTAACTTCAAAGTATATAGACTGGGCATTTGGTACAAAGGGTGTCACAGGACACAAGATGGCCTTTACCTTAACAAGGTTGTTCTGGAAAATTCAGGAGACTGCCTGGAATTGTTGAGGGCAGTAGAGTGGTTAAAGATAAAAAAGTGGACAGTGTATGGGACTCTGATACCTCCCTGCACTGTATGTACACTGGACCCTTTCCTCCAACAATGCACAGAAGGGTCTTGGTATTTTTACTGAGTAAGTTCAGCTTTTAGTAGGTCTTCTATTGGCATTCATGGGAGGGGCTGGGTGAACCTTCATAGGCATTGGAACCTGGGAGACTTTATCTACAGCTGGATAGAGAATATCCAGTATAGAGGATTCTTTAAATGAGGCTCCAGCAGAAATTTCCAGATATATTTTCAGGGCAGTCAGAACAATAATGCTCTGTGATGGGTTGACTCAGACTTCTCCCATAGAGTCACATGGTGTGACTACTTTATCCTCAGCTGGTAGCAATTTAGGGGGTGGAGCCTTGCTAGAGGAGGTGTGTTGTGAGGGGTGGGCTTTGAGGTGTTACAGCCAGCTCCTTGCCATAGCTCAGCTCACTGGACAGCTGCTGTGGCAGATGAGATGCCAAGCTCTTTACGCCCAACTGCACTTCTGGTTGGGTGTTTTGTCCTAATAACACAAAGGTAACTATAACATACTTCCCACCCACTTACTGACTCTTGTCCACCCCACACACCAAAAACTCTCCTCTCATCATCACTCTTATCTCACCACCTATACAGTGTTTAGTTTAGTTTTCCATTCTGGGGTAGTTTAGATGCATGTGCCCCCAAGCCCCCAATGACTCAGGTGTTTCATAAAACTTGCAACTTTGTTTCCAGCTGCCTGGCTGAAGATGTCACTGGGGGGTGGATCCTGGAGCCCAGCTCTAAAGTGTCACTGGGGTGGATCTGAATTCCAGCCCAAAGTTATGCAGAGAGGTCTGAACTCTGTTGGATTTTTGTTTGGTGCTGGTTTGTGCTTGCTTTTGTTTTTTGTTGGCTGTTTGGTTGTTTTTCTTTGCTTGGATGTATGGAAACAGCTTCTTCTGCCATTGATGGAACTTCCCCTTGGATCTATAATCGTGAAATAAACCCCTTCCTCTCATAAACTGTGTCTGGTTTGGATGTTCATTCCAGCAAAGTAAAGCTGTCTACAACACATTCTAATCCCTATAATGGTAAATGGCTATGAGCTTGAACTTTGGAAGAGAACAGAAGGTATAAGCTGGACAAAAATTTTTGTATTCAATTTAATACAAACAATTTCCCATACTAATTAAAAAATAAGAATCCAGGGCTGGGATGATGGCTCAAGCTTTTGCTGTGTAAGAATTAGGACCTAAGCTTGGATCCCTAGAACTTACATAAGAGCTTGAGGCGGTGCTATGGTAAGCCTGCAGTGAGGAGACAGGAAAATTGGAAGCTGGAAGCATGTGGACCCATTATCCTGGCTAACACAGCAGGGAATAACAATGGGACTTTGCCTCAAAATAGAAGGT
>PVHP010020416.1:0-30664 GCA_004024765.1 Zapus hudsonius | reverse complement strand
CCACAGAAAGACAGATGCACAAAAATGGTGCATGCATCTGGAGTATGTTTGCAGTAGCAGAGAGTATGTTCTCTCTTCTCTCTCTTATAAATGAATAAAATATTCTTTAAAAAGTAAACAACAGCAACAAAAAAGAAATCCAAACCTCCCATAATAGAAAAGGGGTGAGGCACATGGTTCCTCCTTTAGTGAGATACTGCACAGTTATTAAAAACCTAAAAGGGCAGCTAATGACACACAGATTTAATATAGACTGCAAAGAGCCAAGCATAGTGTCATGCTCCCCTGTTGCCCTCCTAGGAAACTGAGGCAGAAGAGTGACTTGAGCCCAGGAATTGAAGGCCAACCTGGGACACAGACCCCTCCTTTTTGAGACAGAATCTGATGTAGCCCAGTCTGTCCTCAAATGTGCTACAAAGGGCTGGAGACATGATGCACTGGTTAAAGCACCTGCCTGCAAAGCCCAACAACCTGGGTTCTATTCCTCAGTACCCACACCTATTCTCTCTCTCTCTCTCTCCTCCCTCCCTCTCTCTCTCTCTCTTTCTCTCTCTCTCTCTCTCTCTCTCTCCCTCTGTATCTCTCTGTCTGCTTGCAAGTAATCTCTCTCTCTCTCCCTCTGTATCTCTGTCTACTTGCAAGTAATTTTTTTTAAATTGGCTACAAATTAGCCTTCAATTCTAATCCTCCTGCTTCAGCTTCCCAAATGAGATTATAGCCATTCACCACCCTGTCTAACTAACTGGGATATTGTGTTAACTTACAAATTTTAGCACATAACATACTTTGGGGAATTTTAAAAATGGCTACTTCTGAATGGAAATTTGTATATGTCTCTTTTTTACAATTTTTTTGGGGGGGACTTTTTTGAGGTATGGTCTTGCTCTAGCCTCGGCTGACCTGGAATTCTGTATATAGTCTCAGGGTGGCCTCAAACTCATGGTGATCCTCCTACTTCTCTCTGCACCTCAAATGCTAAGATTAAAGGTATGCCCCATCATGCCTAACTTTTTTTTTTCAAGTTGTTTTTTGTTTTTGTTTCTTCATGGAAGGGTATCGCTCTAGCTCAGGCTGACCTGGAATTCACTATGTAGACTCAGGGTAGCCTTGAACTCATGGCAATCTGCCTACCAAATGCTGAGATTAAAGGTGTACGCCACAACATCTGGCTTTTCTTCCAAATTTTTAAAGATGTGATATATTACTTTTATAAATAAGAAGACATATAGGACATAAAGACATCTTCAAATTAACTTCAGCCTCTTCGGGGCTCCCTTACGTGGTACAGAGTACCATGCCAAAATGTAGTGGATCACACTAGACTTTCTCATCTCTTACCCCCATGTCTACCCTGTTCCAAGTCCCATCAATTCTGTTTTCACTCTTCTCCATGGGGCTTTATTCTCCTTACATTGCATAAATAGTATGACCTCCCTGAAATGTCTGACTCTTCTCACGTTCACCATCAGCATCAATTAACTCTTCCTTAAAGAACTCCCCGCTGCCTCTTAGGACCTGTTGATGGGTGTCTACACACTGGGTTTGGGGGAGAGGGTCTGCCCCTGCCCATCTCTTTTTCCTGTCTTGATACATACTTCTTCCTTTTCCAGAAATGTACTTCTCTTCCTTTTTGCTTTGTCTGCCTTTCTTCTGCCTATTCTTCCAGGTTTAACTTGGATCTCTTCCATCTCAGTATCTTTCAAAGCATCTGGGCAGATTATCCTGACTAGGTTATGGATCTTCTTTATGTAGTCACAGCCCCTTTCCCAAATAGTTCCTTGCTGAAACAAGTATTTTGACTTGGTTCCTATTGTAATCAGCCACATCATGGAGATGAACCTCCAAACCAGGCACAGTTATAGGAGGAAGGAATTTATTGAAGTTACAGATCCAGGGAAGTTCCATAATGACAAATAAAAAAGCCCCTTTTCACAGTCCAAGCAGAGAGAGAAAAACCATCACCAGTACCACACTCACCCACACCAGCAAACAGGCAGGGGAAAAGAGAGATGTCCTTCCCCTTTATATAGCCTTAGGGTGGGGCTCTTCAACCCTTTCTCAGACTTGTTGATTTCCTGAGTCTCTGTAACTTTCCTTCCTGCACTGCCCTCCCAGGAAAGGATGTTTGGTTCTAGCTCCCTGAACCTTTTTCTATCCTCCCCCCTACTGATATAGCTGCCTTCCTGTAAACAACCTCAGAGAGCCACCCAAGATTACTAACAGGTCAAGTTAACAACAAAACTTAACCATCATAGTTCCTAACAATTATCTGCTGTTCAACAACTGTTCATTGATGGGGCAGACAAAGTATGTACAGAATAAAGTGCTGATCTTAGTAGAGAAGAAAATATTGCTGAGTAGCTAAGTGTAGTGGCCACACTTATAAACCCCAGCACTTGAGAGGTGGAGGCGGAAGAAAAGAGTTCAAAGTCATTCCTCAGCTATATAGCAAGCTTGATGCCTGCTTGGGCTGCAGGAGACAATCTAAAATAAATAAATAGATAAATAAAAGCCAGACATGGTGGCACATGTCTTTAATCCCAGCACTTGGGAGGCAGAGTTAGGAGAATCACTGTGAGTTTGAGGCCACCCTGAGACTACATAGTGAATTGCAGGTCAGCCTGGGCTAGAATGAGACTCTACCTCAATAAATAAATAAATACAGAATAAAAGAAGGAAAAGAGGGAGAGGAGAAGGGGAAGGAAAAGGAAAGGAGGGAAAGGGAGGGGAAGGGAAGGGAGGAAGAGGAGATTAGTGCACAAAATACAAGGATTTCATGACTGTAGGATCTCTCAATGTAAGTACTCGTGACAACTTGGGCTGCATAATTCTCTGTTGTGGGGCTTTGTCCTGTGCACTGTAGATTACTTAGTACCACACCTTGCCTCTTCCTACTTGATGCTAGTACTATCCCTGTTAATGTGATAATCAAAAATGTTTCCAGGAGCTGGGGAGACATCTCAGTTGGTAAACCCCTTGCAATTTAAGCAAGGGGACCTGAATTTGGATCCCCATATCCATGTAAAAGCTCACATGGTGGCACATGTCTGTAGTCCTATCACTAGTTAGGCAGAGACAGTAGGATTTCTAGTGTTTTCTAGCTACCTACTGTAGCCAATCAATGAGCTCTGGGTTTAGCAAGAGACCCTGTATCAATAAATAAGGTAAAGAGCAACTGAAGAAGACACCTAATATAAACCTCTGGCGTCCACATGCACACACACACACACACACACAAACACACATGCATACCACACACAAGTACATACACATGCAAAAAAAAAGTCTCCAGACATTCCCAAATGTCCATTGGAGGGCCAAATCACCCCATTATTGAGGACCATTATTCATGATTTTCAAGAAGAGATAGAGATTGCCTTTGGAAGGAAATTGATTGCAACATCCAAAGTGTGCCTTAGGCTCATGTTGCTTGGATAGGATGAACAGGACTTGAAGTGAACTGGGCAGAGAAAAGGATTCTCTGTGGAACCAGGAATGAGGCTTGGGACAAAAGGAATAAGATAGGAGGGGACACACACCTTTAATCTCAGCACTAAGGAGGTCCAGGTAAGAAGATATTCATGAGTTCAAGGTCAGCCTGGGCTACAGAATGAGAGCCTGCTTCAAAAAAAAAAAAAAAAAAGGAAGAATCTAGTGGCTGGAAAGAATTAAAGAGGCAGGTACAGTGAGAATTATTCTAGTATAATCATTTAATATTCCATTGTGCTTGGTATTGCTCACAAAAGGGTCTAACAGCTGGATTAATTCATATTTCTTGTGTTTTACAAAAGCTTAATTAACAAGAATCATTTATAGAAAGTAGGTAATATAGTAAACACAACAATAATTATAATTATCCCATTTCTAATTATTCTAAGTCTACCCACAAAAATATACATCCTTCAGTGTTAGTAATGAAAGAATTATAATGTTGTCAGGACTTGTGTAATGTTAGGTGCAAATTCTGTATTTGGAAAGGGAAGCCAGAGAGGAAAAAAGAAGAAGTTGGACTGTCAGATATAATGACTTGAAATGAACAAAACAGGAGACGTGAGTGTAAGAAAGCACAGGAGAAGAGCACAAGGCTCATTCCATTCCACACTAACACCATCACTAGCCAAAGGCCATCGAAGAAACTTTCAAGGCAGCCTTCAGTTGAGGAAGGCTTTCCCAAGAGAATTGGGACAGGGGTCCAAAGTCTGTCTTCTGAATCATCTGTGGGCTCCTTACCTAACCAAGAAGGGAGAGAGATGAGAAGCCTGTGCTGCTTCTTATCGACCTGTAGATGCACACATGTCATTAAAAGATCAGCTGAGATGGTGACTTTGAAAACATGGGCCAAACCCATAATTTGAAGAGCAGTTGGTTATTTTCTTCTGACAATACTTTAATAAGTCTTGGATCTTTTTCTTTTATTCCTTTTTTTAAAAAAACATGAAGAGGGGTTTCCCACCATTAAACTCAAAAAATTGTAACATCAATCTGAGGCCTTTTTACTCTCATGGTCATCTCTTTCTAGGCAGAATTGCACAGCCAAATTATAATTCTCTTTGTGGTAGCAGTGAGATCAAAGGGGCTTACACTAGAATTAGCTTCATGATAAACTATTGGGACTTCTGGGAAAGAAGAAAGGAATGTGTGTTTACAAATTCTTGCTGAAGCCTAAGGAAATGAATAAAATAAGGTCTGTATTTTCCCTGGAAGGATATTTTTAGTAAGAATAAAAATAATCAAGCTTTGCCGGGTGTGGTGGCGCACGCCTTTAATCCCAGCACTCGGGAGGCAGAGGTAGGAGTACTGCCGTGAGTTCAAGGCCACCCTGAGACTACATAGTGAATTCCAGGTCACCCTGGTCTAGAGCGAGACCCTACCTCAAAAAACCAAAAATAATAATAATAGTAATCAAGCCTGATTTTCCCTAGGACATGTTTAATGTTTTTCTTTGTGTTTTTCTATATGAGCAGAGAATTTCTGCCTGACCATTATTAATTTCATTAGTTAGGAGAAATAGCCTTCATATTGGCTCAAATTCTTCTAAGACAGGGGAAAGACTCAAGTACAATGTATATTGCATCATTGATAATTTAAAAAATATTTTTATTTATTTGAGTGGTGTGTATGGGCATGCCACACTCTCTTGCCATTACAAACAAATGTCAGCCATATGTGCCACTTGTGTCTGGATTTACTTGGATGCTGGAGAGTTGAACCCAGGACAACAGGCTTTGCAAGCAAGTACCTTTAACCACTGAGCCATCTTCCCAGCCTCCTGTCATTAATATCTTAGAATCTTAATAGCTGTCAGGAGATTTAGGAAGAAGGATTATAAATTTAAGGTCATCCTGGGCTATTATTGTATAGTGAATCCTGGCTCCAATAAATAAATAAATAGAAAAGAAAAAAATTAAATGCGTAAGTTATATAACTGATTGGTCTTTAAATCAAGAGATTTCATCCCAAGCTGTACCCCTTTGTCTCCAGTTGCCATGATCTGATCATACAGATACCAAGCAAACCCCACTCACCAAGGCACAGTGTGAAGAATCTTAAACACAACCATGAACTTAAGTTTTTGTCTCTTGTTCAAAGTTCCTGCACGATCAAGAAATCTGTCTCTAGGGAGACAGGACTGGAACTCTCCAAGACTTTGACATAATCACAGGAGAATCTTACCATGTGGCTGGCTTAGTCAGAAGATTGTTGGGTCTTACTGTAGCTTGAGGGTGTTCGAATGCTCAAAGGAATCACGACCTAAAGCATCTGATTTCTGCTCTTGAACTGAGATGGTCTATCCATGAGGTCTAGCTACTGCAAACACACTGAGAAACCAGAGCAGTCAGCTGCATACCAGAAGGGAGAAAACGATGGCATCAAAATAGAAGAGGGACTAATTGGAAAGAAGGGATTCAGTGGAGGGGGAGGAGAGAGGAGACAAAGGAGGCGGCCAGAAGGGATTATGATCATGGCAGATTGTTTACATGTGGGCTGGAGAGATGGCTCAGCAGTTAAGGAAGGCACTTGCCTGCAGATTGTTTACATGTATGGAAGTTGTCAATACAAAGTTTTTGAGGGGCTGGAGAAATGGTTCAGTGATTAAGGTGCTTTCCTGAAAAGTCTTATGACCCCCAGAAGTGACTCAATTCCCCAGTATTATGTAAAACCACATGCGTTTGGAGTTTGTTTGCAGTGCCTAGAGACCCTGGCACACCTATACTCTCTCTCTCTCTCTTTCTCTCTCTCTCTCTCTCTCTCTCTCTCTATATATATATATATATATATATATATATATATATAATGTTTTTGAAAAATATGGCTGGCTGATGAGATGACTCAGTGGTTAAAGGGTGCTTGCTTGCAAAGCCTAATGGCATGGGCTCAGTACCCACATAAAGCCAGATGTACAAAGTGACACATGCATCTGGAGTTCATTTCCTGTGGCAAGAGGCCCTGGCATGCCCATTCATTCTCTTTTTCTCTCTCCATGCAAATAAATAAATATTTTTTAACCTTTAAAAAAGTTTAAAAAATAAAGTTAAAAGAAAAAAAAATGAGCTACCGCTCATACATCATCTAGGGCCTAGGTGAAACCAAAGAGGATTTGAAAAAATGAGCAAGAATGCTGCTTCCACAGCAAACCTGACAACCTGCGCCAGGGCGGTGGAGACAGACACTGAGGAGACTCAAAATGTTCCAAAGCAGAAATTCAGAAGCTACTGAGAACTCAACACTAAACTAAACTTAAAACACACCCTCCAAGGTTTAGGAACTTTTGTGGAAGAGGGGGCAGAAAGAATTTAAGAGCCACAGTGTGGGAGGGAATATCCAGAGGCCTTGCTGTCCCCCACACTGACTGACTGCTGCTCTCACAACTCATAACCCACAACTCTATGGTAAATACCAGCAATCCCAGTAAGGAGGGCCCTCAGTGGAAAGGGGGCAGGGAGGAGGAGAGTGATGGTACCAACACATGATGTGTTCATACAAAGTTTCTTTTTAAGAAAGAAAGAAGGAAGGAAGGAAGGAAGGAAGGAAGGAAGGAAGGAAGGAAGGAAGGAAGGAAGGAAGGAAGGAAGGAAGGAAGAAAAAAAGAAATAAAGGAAAAGAAAAGAAAGAAGGAAGAAAGAAAGGAAAAGAAAGAAGGTAAAAAAGAAAAGAAAAAAGACCATTAGTCATGCCAAACTATTGCTATGCAACTGAAGTTTAATATTTTATTTAATTATTTAATTATTTACTTTATTTGCAAGCAGAGAGAGAATGGGACACAACAGGGCCTCCAGCCACTGCAAACAAACTCTAGATACATGTGCCACATTGTGCATCCAGGTTTACGTGGATACTAGGAAACTGAACCGGGATTGTTAGGCTTTGCAGGCAAGTGCCTTAACTACTGAGCCATCTTTCCAGCCCCAACTGAAGTTTAAAAATAAAAATCTGGGCCGGGGACATGGCTCAATGGGTATAGTGCTTGCTTTGAAGCATAGGGCCTATGTTTAATTCCCAGAATTCACATGACAAAGCCAGACATGCTGTCACACACCTATAATCCCAGTGCTACAGAGGTGAAGACAGGAAGATCCCTGGGGCTCACTGGCCAGACAATCTTGCTTAATTGGTGAGCTCCAGTTCAGTGAGAGACCATCACCAAGAAGTGGATAGTATACCTGAGGATAACACCAGAGGTTGAAACTTGTCTCCACACGTATGTGCACACGCATGCACAATGAATCAATGAATGAATAGAAAAATCCATGGCACTAGAGCTTTTTTGGACAGACAGAAGTCATCTATTGTTTCATTTATATTTAGTGAGACAAATGATTTTAAAGGAAGCCCAGTCTAAGACTTTGATATGAATATAGGCTACACACACACACACACACACACACACACACACACACACACACAATCTTCAGCTGGATCTTTGCAAGGTGTAAGGTAGCAATTTTTGCTATACAGTTCTTTATAGTTCTTCCTGAGCATGGCTTTCCCATATACATGTAAATAGTATATGTATATGTATATGTATATGGAGAACAATGAAAATTAATTAATTACATGGTTGTGATGGTACACAGTTGAAATCTCAACACTTGTGAAACTAACACAGGAGGATCTCTGATTCAAGATTAGACTGAGTTACACAGTGAGACTCTGTCTCAGCCAATAAAAACTAAAAAAGTTAATTAATCAACCAATATTTACTGAGTTTTTAAGACCTGATTCTAATTAGCCAATGGGCAAAGATACATAAGTGCTGGTCCCTCCCCAGAAGTAAAACAAAACAAAACAAACAAACAAAATAGCCAGGCATGGTGGCATATACCTTTAATCCCAGCATTTGGGAGGCAGAGGTAGAGGGATTACCATGAGTTAGAAGTCAGCCTGGAACTAGAGTGAGTTTCAGGTCACCCTAAGCTACCTCAAAAAGAACAAAAACAAACAAACCAACCTTGTAAAATGCTATGAAAATTTAAATTTAACTCAAACTTTAGAGACATTTGAAATACATTTGTTCGCTTAGTAGCTTGAAATTTCAAATCACTTTCAAAAAACTGTAATGTAAAATTCCTCTTTCATTTTTATAGCTACAACAAACTTTTTCCTCCTTTTCCTCTTCTATTATTTTATTTTATTATTTTTTTAATAGGATCTCACTATATCCAGGCTGGCTTCAAACTCAATCCTTCTGCCTTCACCTCTCAAATGGTCATAGGTTTTACTATCATTCAGTGTCTTCATTTTTATTTTGAGATGGGGCCTTTACAGTTCAACCTGTCTTGGAATCCATGATGTAGGTCTTCCTACTTCAATCTCCAAGGTGGTTGTGCCTAAAAACATTGCTATCACATCCAGTTTTCAAAAAAATAATTTAAACTCGTAGTTTTTGGCACCAAAGACCAAGGAGATATTTTAATCATCAGCACAAATTGCCAAAAACAAGTTTGCTGGATGCTAAACTTAAAAAGCAGGAGATCTTAATTTTGCAATCAATTCTATTTGATATTTGGCATAGCCAGTGAACAGATGAAAGACAAAACTCTTGCTTGATACTTAAGTCATCCTGAGTCTGTACTGGTATTTTCTCTTTCCTGCCTGATCCATTGTAGATCTAATGTCAGGCTAGCTCCATGGTTGTAAATCAACATGACTCCCATCCGTAGCATCCATTTCTGGTTTGATCCCTTGAAAGAAGCTCTAGGCTTATAATTCTTAGAGTGCTTAACAGCGTGATGAGAGCTTGGAGCATTTTACTTTGAAGGTAGTACTTACAGACAATTATAAGATTTAGAGAAAGAATGAGAAAAACTTTTCAAAGCCCAAGCCAGTGGGATCCTCATCCAGATGGTCACCTAGACTCCAACTGGATCTGGGTGGCTTGTTGACATTTATGCATGCTCTTCTACCTGGATTGGGAAACTCCTGACCAACCTGCCTGATGTTATCATCATCAGCTCTCACGAAGACATACTCTACCAGTACCAGGGACAAACTCTGACTACAAAATTCATAAGGGGAGAGTTAACATTTTGCAATCTGTGGTTACTGACAATGAAAATCGAGGTTGAAACATCTGTAAAGTTCACTTGATTTTCTTTCTGTCATAGAATTTATCCTTGCTTTCCTATTAACCTCATTCACACCTATCTGAGTTCCTAAAGAGAAGCCAAATGGAGAAAGTCTGCCTTCATTCCTTCCAAACAACAATATATACAAAGAACTATTATTACTTTCTCTGGCCCAGATTCTTTTTCTGTCCATGGGCACGGGTCAGTGGCTTCCAGATTTCCAGAGCTCAGAACTCTGTTCTCAGCATCAGAAGTCCAGATGGCTCAGTAGTTAAAGGCACTCACTTACAAAGCCTGCTAGCACAGGTTCGATCTCCCAGTACCTACATAGAGCCAGATGCACCAAATGACAAGTTCACTTGCTCTGTCAAGTCCTGGTGCATCCGTTCGTTGCCTCTCTCTCAATCACTCTGTGCTTGCAAAATAAATCAAAATATTTTAAGTGGAAATACTGCATATTCTACTTGTTTCAAAGCACTTGAAAATTAAGATGGGTTCATGGCAACCCAGTTCCTGAACTTACTTGACCTTGTCCTATTCCCAGCCACCCTGACATTCATCACAATTCAGATTCCTATAAATGCAGCATAAATAGGAATGATAACTTGAAATATTGAAGAAATTGCTCAGTATGGTATAGATGTCGTAAGCATAGCTATCAAAAAGAAAAATAGCATGCTTGGCCTGCAAGAATAAAACATTCATATAAAAATGCTTTCCTAATGAGTGGTATGCTTCGGTATTATTACAGGAAAGACCCAAATTCCAGTCATCCTTGCTAAATTGCACGTCTGCTAACTTCAGCTATTTTGGATTTTTTTTTAAATTAAGGCATTTCTAAGTAACAAGAAATATGCAGGGTTTCTTTGAGATCTATTTCTTTCATCTCCTTATTTAAATTATCTATTAAAAAAAAGTTAAATCTAGACTTTTCAGCCTAATAGGTAGATACTGCCCTCTCCGTGGAGGAGGAAAACAGGCTGTGGGCCTGCCTTCATGAAAGCCAACAGAACCCAGGCAGACTGCACTATAGAATCTCATCCTTCTGTTCAAAGTACCAGACAAACACAAACGATTCTAGGATGTTTGCCTAACATGAAAACCCAATACCGTGCCATGATATATTCAACTTTAATATGTTTGAACATTTTTATTTTTCACTGTTTTAATTAAATATTATCAAATTAACCCCATCCCTTCCTGGCTGGGGATCTAATCTTGGACCTTATTCATGTTAGGCAAGTACTCCACTCAACTCTAGTCCTGAGATCAAATTGTCTCATCTGTATCTGCTTCCCAACTGTTGGTAGAATGGATCACATGCATCTTGATGTTGCAGTGACCACACAGAGAATAATAAATACATTTGTGAGCACCAGGCCTTATATACTTCATTTATAATTCTCATACAAAAGTTGCCTGAGAGTTGGCTTGAGATGTTAAATTGTAGCTTGAGTCAAGAATAAGGCCAGGTCTCTCATCCACGTGGCAGCTCTGTTTGTGATGCAATGACTTTTAGAAATTGGTAAAGACTTTTTTTTTTTTTGTAAACACTCTACGCCATAACTTCAGTAACCTGTTTTCAATCGGGTATTGAGAACATTAATGCTCTATGACCAAGTTCAAGTTTTATAATGAAGCAGTTGCTCAAATGCAGCCACTTAGAGGGTAACATGGTATTTGTGTGTTTGGTGATTAATCTCTGGTTGTCAACTTGCCAGGATTTAGAATCACCATGGAAATAAATCTCTAGTCATGTCTGATTTTTTAGCTTCAGTGAGATGGGAAGGAACACCCTCACTGTGGGTAGAACCCATGGGCAGTGTTTCTGGACTATAAGAAGGAGAGAGAGATGCATGTACTCTGTGTTGCTTATTATGTCAGGCCCCATATTGCCTGGGATTCAGGCAGAAGGTCATCGCCAACCACTCAACCTTACTCTCCGGAACCATGAACTGAATATAAGTGTCATTAAAACTTAAACAGTATATGGTACTGGTTTCTAATTAGATATTAGGAAAGATGTTTCCTCCCTTAAAAATTCCCTCAGCTAAGAGCTGGACACGCCTTTAATCCCAGCACTAGGGAGGCAGACATAGGAGAATTGCCTTGAGTTCAAGGACACCCTGAGCCTACATAGTGAATTCCAGGTCAGCCTGGGCTACAGTGAGACCCTGGTGTTTTAATAAAAAAAAGAAAAAAAGGAACAGGAACGGGTCGCTGGTCTTGGAGTCTGTCTGGGGCTTTTGGGCTGCACAGGCAGAGTGGAGAGGGGAATGTGCCCAGGGAGGCTGGGCCGGCTGCTGTCCCAGGCCAGGTGTGCTGCTGGCCAGCTAGCACTGGGGCGCAGGCACACTCCATGGCGGCAGCACGGAGAGTACCTCGGGGAGGGAGAGAGCTGGCATGCTCCGACTCCAATGGCTCTGGCGGTGGAGGCAGTGGCAGCGGGGAACCCCAAAACTGGGCACCCATGGAGGCATGTCCGTGGGCCTGAGAGCCTGCGGCGGAAGTGTTACAGCTCTGTGTGTGTTCAGCTCATCTCTCCAGAGAGAATAACAGGCAAAGACCCAGGGGAAAAAGCATGACAAGTAATCCCATGACAAATAATCCCATTTTATTGTAGCAGCATCATGGGTTAAATAGAAATTGAGGAGGAGGGAGGGAAAGAAATGGACAATGAGAATTGGCAGAAATCAGCAACCTGTGAATACCTGGTTTGCATGTGGATGTGAGCTTGGGCACATAAGATGGTGGGGGTAGAGGAACTGCCACTTTCTAGGCACAGCTGGGGTGCGAACCTGGGTCTATGTGGCATGCTTTGGGGGTTGGGAGTCTCAGAGTTGAGGGTGGAGATAGGGAAATGCCTACTGGGTTAGCCACCGGGGTTTCTGACCTCATTCTTCACGATCCTCTTAACCCTTTGTCCTCCATGCCCTGCTTAAGCAATACCAACATTCCAACAAGACCCTACCTTGAAAACAAAAAAGTAAGTAAGGTAAAGGCTTTTAAGCATTCTTTCTGTATTTAATTTGATTACAGCTATGTTTTCAAAAGTTGCTAAAATAAAATCAGCCTGGTTGCTTTCTTACCTTGAATACTTCACATTAACCTGATTGTAATGACAGATTGAATATATGGCTGTAAGAGCAGATATGTTTATATTAAATGAAGAAAAATTAAATCAGTTTGTATTATTGTTTATAAAAATGACTCCTAATAAAGAAAACATCTTTTTAGTTATACTCAGACCATGAAATATCATGTTTTGGTTTTGATGACAAAAAATGGAGATTTATATTAACTGTGCACACTATAATCAAATGAGTTTACAGCTAAAATGGTGGTGGTGGAGGACAGAGAGCCTTCTGGCCTCAAATACTTAGTGTTTAAGGAGAATAAAGAAAAGTACCCCTCTTGGAAAATTACTTTCTAAGGAAGGCTTAGCTCTAAAGGAAAATTCAGATGTAATCTTGTTTACTATCTTTACTACAAATTCTCAGTATGCATTTTCTCACCAGACAGGTTTTACACTTTTTTAAGAATAGTCTAATTTTCAATCTTTATATGAGCTTCAGTGTAGAGGATACAAATAAAGCCACAGCAAGTTTGTTTTCGTCTTGTAGTCATAGAACACATGTGGGACAGAGATTTGACCCTTTGCTCTTAAAGAAAACACTAGTAGGACACTGTCTACTCATTAAGGGAATGATCCAGCAGGAGGACATCACTATCATAAATATATATGCACCAAATGCAGGTGCATCACAGTTCACAAAGCAAAACTTACTCAAAAACAAAACAGAAATAAACTCCAATTCCGTCATACTAGGAGACTTTAATACACCACTCTTATTGCTAGACAGATCGTCCAAACAGAAGATCAGCAGGGAAATAACAGATCTTAAAAACACCATAGATGAACTAGACATAAAAGATGGCTACAGAACATTCCATCCCCAAACCACAGGATATGCATTCTTCTCAGCAGCCCATGGAACCTTCTCCAGAATAGACCACATATTAGGACATAAAACATGCCACAAGGGCTGGAGAGCTGGATTGCTTAGTGGTTAAGGCACTTGCCTCCAGTGCCTAAGGCCCCAGGTTCAATTCCCCAGTACCCACATAAGCCTGACCCACAAGGTGGTGGCCCTGGTGCTCGCTCTCTCTCTCTCTCTCTCTCTCTCTCTCTCTCTCTCTCTCTCTCTCTCTCTCTCTCACCTCTCTGCTTAATAAAGAAAAAATAAATTTAAAAAATCCTTTTAAAAAACATGCCACAATAAATTCAAGACCCTGCTTAATCCAGAATGATAACTAGCCCCCAGATGGTAGCATGTATAGTGCTAGAAGTCATTACATGAGCTGCCAGGGGAAAATGACCAAAGATATTCTAAGAACACAGAGGTCATTGATATACAACACTGAATGATGCTACGAGAATGTTGAAGACACTGCTATATGGCAGAGACCATGGTGTAAACCAATAAGTGCTCATCCGTGCAATTGTGGTGCTAGACCTAGGTGGGTAATAAATAGCTTGCTAATTGGCTGAGATCCACTCAGTGGTGGGTAATTCTTAACTGGAACTGGGATCCTTGGTAAGCCCATATGAGGACCAAGAACCTGGGCTCCAAGGGAAAACCCTCACTAACCAGAGATCTACAGAGAGGCTATACCCATTAAAATTTCACCAAATTAACAAAATTTGTCTCACTTAACCTATACTGATCTCACTCTCCATTGGAGATTCTATTTGTATGTTTCAGAAGGCAGTGAGAACCATGGGCAACTCAATTCCATCAACAGGACCTGAGATGTTGCCTGTCACCCAGGCAGGAGATGAACCATCCCTAATATATGATATAGAGCCCAAATGAAACCTGTGAGGAAAAGGTGAGATGAACTAGAAACCTACCTCCACAGCAAGTCAGATAACCTGGGAAAGGATAATGGAGACAGACACTGAGGGTACCCAACACAATAAATCCAGAGACTCTTGAGACCTCAATAATAAAGCAGCCCTAAAACCCACTATGACTCTGAGCTGAAGAGGGGGCGGAAAGATTGTAAGAGCCACGTTGGAGTGAACACCCAGAGCCATCGCCCCCCTCAGCAACAACACACAAATAATAAGAAGAAAAAACTGGCTATGTCTTGTGCAATTCATAACCCCCTATCCTATGAACTGGTCCAGCAAGCCCACTGAGAAGGGCCCCCAGCAGGTTGGGGACGGAAGAAATGCAGGCATCAAAAGACTTGCTCATGCAATGTATCTAATTATTTATTTATTTATTTATTTATGGTTTTTCGAGGTAGGACCTTGCTCTAGCCCAGGCTGACCTGGAATTCACTATGTAGTATCCAGGTGGCTTTGAACTCAGGCGATCCTCCTACCTCTACCTTGGCTGGGATTAAAGGTGTGTGCCACCAAGCCTGACTTAATGTATCTAATTATCGACAGTAAATTTGGAAAAAGAAAAAGAAAACACTAGTAGAAACCAGAAAACTGCTCAGTGTGGCAGGGCCCTTACTGAGCAAGCATGAGTTCAGAGCTGGGATGAGTTCAATCTCTAGCACCCCATGCAGGCACATCTGTGGGGAGCTGAGAACTCACCAGTCAGCCAGTCTGAGAGACAACAGCAGCTCCATGTTATGACAGACTCCACCAGGAAACAAGGCAGACAAGCAATGGAGGACACCTAACCTTCTCTGGCTCCACACATCCACATGCTGCATACACTACACATATGCACATCACACACACCAAAACAAACAAACAAAAAAACCTATGAACACAACTTAAAAAAATATTTTTGAGAGAGAGCAAAAGAGAAAATGCCAGGACTTCTTGCTGCTGCAAATGAGCTCCAGACACACATGTCACATTGTGCATCTGGCTTTACATGGGTACCAGGGAATTGAACTCAAGCTGGTAGGCTTTGCAAGCAAGCACCTTTAGCCACAAAGCCAAATACCCAGCCCAACAGAACTTATTTTGATACTATGCTGAGAAGAGCATAAAGGGAAGTTTCGAGCCAATTAAAATGTCACTCATGCCACTTGGGATTTATTCTTCACCACATGGATTCTTATTCTAAACAATTTCTACTCATATCTATTGTATTAGTTATTTTTCTTTTGCTATCACCAAATAACAGACAAGAAACTGCTTAACTGAAGGAGGAGCAGGAGCAATATAGCTTTGTTATAGGTATTCAACCAAGGAAATGCCACCTTGCCTGCCTTGGCAAGACTGGAGCCTAGGTCGACCCAGTCTCATCCACGATGACGGCAAGCAACCCTGTCTGGCAGCTGCTTCCTGCTTCTTCCTCAGCTTAGCACACCTGGGTGGCCTGGTCCCTCATGGGTTACTTCTTGAGTCCACCAACCAGTCAGGTCCCTCCCTTACACAGCAGGTATCCTAATCAGATATTTAATCCATATAAAGGAGCCTAACCATCTTCTTGGTCCCTCTTTGCCCAGGATCCATCTGAAGACATGTGTAAGTCTCTCTCCTGCTTAGAAGGGAGAATTAATTTCTTCTTGTCTAGGCACTTTCCTGCCTTGTTTTTCGGTGCTTCTCTGTTTTGCTGCATGCATGATCTCTCATTATTACTCTAAGATCTGAGCCCTTTTACTGTATCTTAACCCTCTCTGATTGCTCATGAGGGGGACTTTGTGGCTTGGGCTCTCCTGCATTACTTTCCCCATGTGCCTTCTCCGGAGGCTTCTTCCCCAGAGCTGTGAAGATTTTTCTCCATCTTCCCTCTCCCTTCCCACTTGGGCAAGGAAAAATATACCTATCTGGCTTTCAACTAACCTTCCCCCTGTATCCTAAAACAAACCTCGTAATTTGTAATTTACCATTTTCAGAGTCCTTGTTTTCAATTCTTTGCTAACTCACATAAGAACCCAAAAGTTGGGGTCCACAGGCCTGAAATTTCCTGCATCTTTATGGTATATAATTTATCCCTGGACCCAAACTCCCGTATCACAGGACAGGTTTATTTTGGTTTATAGATGAAGGAGATATAGTTCCATCTTGGCTGAGAAGGCATGAGGCGCTGGTCACAATCTGTCCACAGTCAAGAAGATGAGGGCACAGGGGAAGAGGGAGTAGGCCTTCCAGCCTCAAGGCCCAGCTGATCAGTGACACACTTCCTCCAGCAAGGTTCCACTCCTAATGGTTCAAAACAATCTTCCAAAACAGTCCAATCAACTGGGGACCAAGAGTTCAAGTATGGCAGCCCATGGAGGACCTTTGTCATTTAAAGTACACCCATTTTGTAGAAAAGATATTTTTCTAGGTAATTTTAAATCATCTTGTAAAAGAGTATTCAGTATAGGTTTTGTACAATATGACATTCCCAATTACCCTTTCAATTAGACAACAAGGAGTTCCTGATAACACAGTCTTCAATTCCTGTATAGCCTACCATAAACTTAGTTGTCATGGTTTGATCCAGGTGTCCCCCACAAACAAATGAATGTGTTCTCAGTGATCGATCCTCAGCTGATGAATTAGAAGCTTGCTAGATCTGTGGTGTGCCATCAATTTCCCTGCCAGGATGGAGTTTCCCCTCTAGTCCGTAAGCCAAATAAACCCATTCCTCCACAAGCCGCTTTTGTTTGGGTTCTTTCTGCGCAGCAACTAGAATGCTGATGGCAACACTAGTTGTGAATAGACTATGGATGGCCTCACCTAGCAAGTAGGTGGAAATAACAGGCTCAGAATCACAGGCAGACAGACTAAAGAGTGACTTTTATTCAAAAGCTATAAAGCAAGTGAAAGTATATACAAAATGAAGTCAAAATAGATGAGAATAACCCACTGGCATCAAAGCTGTAAATGTCTTCATAATGTTTAATCTTTGATGCTACAATATTTTATGCATCTTAAGGTCAATTTTAATACTGAAAGGAAATGATGAAATATTCTGTTATCTGAGCACAGTATATTCCACACTTGGTTTTTGGTAGTAATTTTATGAACATACGAGGAACTTCATTTTACAATCTTACCAGAGAATCTTGTAAGATTAAAAAAAATTAAACTTTATGCATGTCTAAAGCCTTATAAATTAGCTCTTAGGGCCTTTTTAAATGACTATACAATTTTCAAAATGCTTTTCCTTAACGTTAAGGATTTAATACAGAGTATTTAGACCAAAGGTATTTGCCTTTTCAAGTATAAATGTGTGACTTTGAGTACATTCACTTGTCCTTTGGAGGACTGGTTCCAGCTCCCTCCCAAACACCAGTTGACACCAAACCCCAGGATGCTCAAATTCATTATATAAATAAATTCCATAGTGTATATAACCTACACACATTCTCCCATATACGTATAATCAGTTCCAGATATGTAATATCTAAAACAATGTAAATGCTACATAGTTGTTATATTGCTTAGGGAACTACAAGGGGAGTCTGTGTACGGATGCACTTTTCCTGAATATTTTCTACCTGTAAGTGGAGGAGTGGCTGTATATACACATGTGCGTACGACACACACACACACACACACACACACACGTGTGAATACATAAATGTTTACATATACACACACAAATAAATTTGCCTAAATTTATGTTAGGTTTTTTTCATAAATGATGTAAATGCTTCTCTTTAGTTCTTATAAATACTAACAGAGGAATGTTAAGCCTAAATATGTATTTTGAAAGCTGAGTAGTAGACAAACATTAGTGGTTAAAAGTACCTCTAAAATTACACTTTTCATTAAATAAGTATACTGTATGTTATGCATAGCTAAATGTTTACCTGGTAAGCATTGTACACAAATCTAAGCTGAAATAAAAAGAAATTTAGATTAGTTAAAATATTTTAAGAAAATGTAGATTGTTTTGAGAGATATGCTAATGTTTTATTTGCCACAGGATACAAAGAACTTCTAAGGAAGGTAAAACAGGTCAATTATGGCGTTCTAAAAAACTCCTGAGTTTTAATTTTTTTTGTTTTACAGTTCTGGGGGTTCAAATAACTTAAAGCAAATCATTATACCTCATGAAAGATGCTTAGTCAATTCCCTGAAGTCCACCAAGCAAAAACATTTCATTCTTCCTTTAGTTTTATTACCCCAAATGTACCATGGTAATTAACCGCATTGTACACACAGGGGCCACAAACTGGTCTGTAGCTGCATCTCTATGGGTTTCCAAACAACAATGAAAGAGTTCTACAAGGACAAAGTTTTAAGAAAGTAACTTCACAAAGTACTGTAGGGAACAGAGCTGAAGATACAAGGACATTCTAAAGACAAGTTATATGTTCCACAAGGGACTGTTAAAATGATGGGAAGCCATTGCAGAAACTGAGCTTCTACACTAGGAGCCAAACCAAAATGGAAAAACTAATGCTAAACATCACATACTCACTTTGAAATTTAAGCAATAGCTAGGTATTCAAACAAATGAGTTTTTCCAGAAAACCAGATTCCAGTCTACCTGAGTAAAGGTAGTAAAATAGCCCATGTCAGCCCTTATTTAAACAACAAAAGAAACACCCAATATTGACTAATCCATTTCTTTTTCCTACTTAATGTTCTTCATAGTAAAGTTGAAGAAACTACACCTTCTGGGCAAGGTGTCCTTGCTTTAGAATTAAGGAATTATATAGTCTGTGGAATCTAGCAAGGCAACAGGCAGAAAACTGCTTAGAAATACTTAATATACAAGATATATGTGTATAGAAAATGCAAAGGTAACAAGAGAAGCACTTGGCCATTATTATTGACATGACAAAAGACACAATCATGGAATGTAAAGGATTATTTCTTCCTCCCATTGTCATCACCCTACCTAGGCCCTCTTTACCACAGAGAGGTGTTAAACAATACCTTGCAAGTGAGTTTTCTAGTCAGTCTATTTGTTTTCTAGTCCTTTTAAAAATCAATATTCATATGAATCACTTGAGGACCTACTTGAACATAAGTCTTGGGGCTGGGGTGTGGTATATCTATAACAAGTTTCCAGGTTATTGATCGATGGCACTTTGAGTAACAAAGATGATTCATTCTGCAAGCCACTGCCTCATCAGTCTTGTTAAAAGCCACCTTCCCCATTCTACTGCCTCAGGGATCCACATGAACCCAGTGAATCCTCAACAGATGTCCATGCCCAATTACAGGTCCAGAATTTCATTTAGGACAAATCTGGCTTTTCTCCTACTATACTTGTCCCAACTCAGCCTGTTTTTGAGATAAGAAGTATATACGATAAAGCATAGATTTTAAGTGTGTAATTCTGTGAGCTATGGTAAATGTAACCCTGACTCTTTCATAATAAACATATAAAACACTGCCTATCAGTTCAGTACCCTTAGGTCTTAGCCCAACTCTAAAAATGTCCTTCCCCCTTTCTAAGCCTTTTGAAACTATCTGAACCCATTTCCTCTTCAAAGCACACCCCACGTTCACTCAAAGGCTCCATCTAAATAAATATTACATTTAAAACACAGCTATCAACATCTCTCACAGAGGTGATTACTACAGTGGGCTTCTCACTCCGTCACTATCCTTTTTTCAAAAAACTTATTTATTTGCAAGCTAAGAGAGGGGTAGAGAAAGTGTGAGAGAATAAGAATGACAGGGAAAATGAGTGTACCAGGGCATCCTGCCACTGCAAACAAACTCCAGATGCATGTGCCACCGTGTACATCTGGATTTATGTGGGTACTGGGAAACTGAAACCAGGCCATCAGGCTTTGCAGGCAAGTGCCTTTAACCGCTGAGCCATCTCTCCAGCCCTCTGTCTCTATTTTCAAGCTCCTGTGTCCCAAATATATTATTCACCATTGTCAGAATGACCACTGAAAGTTATGTCCCATCAGGTCACTCTCCTGCTTAACCCCCCACCCCCCGCAGCGGCTCACCATCACACTGACAATACGTGGAAATGCCTTTTCCCGTAGCACTCAGCCCTTTCTTCCCTGACCTCAGGTTTTGCTACTTCACTCAGTACCTTCTATGATGTAGTCACATGCACCTTCTATGAATCCTTTAATACAGCAAGGTTTTCCTACCTTGGAGAGGCTGCACTAATTATGCCCTCGGCTCTTGCCCACCAACTTTATGACTAGCTACTTTCTGTCATTCTGGTCTCAACTTCACTCAACTTTTCCTCAAGGAGAAGATCTAAAGTATCTATTCTTCAATTCTCCACATAGTACTCATCATTGGTACGTGGATTCTTTATGCTCACTACGTATCTCTGAGCAAAAGAACATGGATTCCCTGATTCTGGCTCTTGTCAGCAATGTTCACAGCTGTAACTCCTGGGCCTGGAGCAGCACCCATCTTGCTACAAGCAGATGCTCAACAGATGTACTCTAAGTAAGTGTGGGAACAATAGGCACAGAAGGAAAGAGGGCCCAGTGTCCCAACACACCATCTCTCATAAAATCTGGAGTAAAAAGTTTATTACTAGTACTCAAACAAGATAAACCCTTCTTGTAAAAGGAACAAACTGACCTTTAACTTGCAGCAAAAAATAACATAAAACACAGGTTAAGTCAAAGTTTAATTCACATAAAGTTTAATCAGTCAAGTTAATGAAAATATCAAAAATTTTGAGTTAGTGTATGGCATCAGAAATTTAACTTTTGTTGCAAATAATACAGTATTGGTGTTTCCATTATTGACAAGTTACGCTGCAGAAAGCGCAATTGCATTGAATCTTAATTCATCAGGGTCCCGTTCCATAAACTTCTTACAAACCTCTATGGCATCCTATGGGGGAAAAAAGCATACATTTTCAGTTTATAAATATGTCTTATTTGCAAATATCAGTAATAATTTCCTATTTTTTCTAGTTCATACTAATTTTACACTATAGACTTCTTTTATGAAATGAAAATATCAAAAGAATGAACAGTTAGTAGGCTAATTTGCTTAGCATCAAATATAGTTAAGTATCTGCCCCCAACCATAGTATTGAGGATGAGACTCAGATGTAGGCAAGCAATCTACCACTGAGCTATAGGCTCTTTTCTTGTATGTGTTTTTTTCGCTTAATACAAGGTCTCACTAAATTGATTAAGCTAGCTTTGAAATCAGCCTTAAAAATCTTTGATCCTGAAAATGACATAGCCATAAAATTTGTCTCTATTAGAAAATCCATAAAATTATGATCAAATTACAATGGATATATAGCTGGATTCAATGAAATACATGATCAAATCTTTCAGTCTTTTTCAAAACTGTTCACACACAAAGCTCTGGAAACCTCTTTATTTGTTGTAGATTACAAGTACTAATTCAAACTTTTGTTTTTAGATTCTGAAAAGACAAAGGACAAAGAAGCAACCAAACAGAGTAAATTCCCTCTTCAGAGAAGTTTAAAGATGACAATATCAGTAACACTTTAAATGGGTCAATAAGTTTTACTGTTACCTCTAATAAAGTTTCATCACTAGTTTTCCCATGGTTAATTGGAAATGGTTTCCTTCCATCTGTGGAAAAATAGACAAACAGGTGATTATTTAGCGGTTCTCACAAAACAATGTACCTTCCATTTCCCTCTTCTAGAGTAAAGGAAGGAAGTTAAAAGGTATCTTAAATAATATATCTTAACACAAATATTTTAAATGTGTTATCTAATTATAGCCTTAGAGTCTTAAAAATATGCAAAATTAGTGTCAATTTCTTAAAATTAGGACTCATTTTTATCTTTAGATATATAATCAATTTCTTTTCTTTCTTTGTTTTGTTTTTCATGGTAGGGTCTCGCTCCAGCCCAAGCTGACCTGGAACTCACTACGTAGTCCCAGGCTGGCCTCAACCTCACAGTGATCCTCCTGCCTCTGCTTCCCAAATGCAGATTAAAGGGATTAAAGTCGAGTGCCACCATGCCCAGCAATTCCTTTTCATTTTAAAAGCTAAATCAGAATTTTTTTTTTTATTCGAAGCACTCAGGAGGCTGAGTTGGAAGTCACCCTGGGCTACAGGGAGAGAGCACCTTACCTCGAAAAATCACACCAAAGACTTCAGATGGAAACTATCGCGTTGTGGCTCCAGAAAAAAAAATAGTGCTCCAGGTGAGGATCGAACTCACAACCTCGGCAAAGCCCGTAAATCAGAAAATTTAAATAAGACTGGCATGTTAGCAATTTAAAAAAAAAGGCCACAGTGTTGTGGCTTATGTGCTACTAACTATGTGTCATCAATGACAGTAATATAGAAAAACTACTGAAATAACCTCAAATTATTTACTGACTACCAAACTAATACTTTTTCAATATTATGAAAAAGATAAATTGATACTGACTCAAAATTGACCAACATTCTAGATCCAAGTTTGTGATCTCCCAAGTCTTAGAAGCGGTTCTCATAAAACCCAGCAACTACCCATGAACTCCATAGCATGAAGCATAATAAACAAAGACTAGAGAGCATACAGTGTTCTTTGGATTGGCAGACTCTACTAAAGAACATGACAGAAAATAAACACAAATATTCTTCATGAACAGAAATGCTAGTTTTCCTTTTGAGGTGGGATCTTGCTCTAGTCACTCACTCGAGCAAACTCACAGGATCCTCACACCTCAGCCTCCCAAGTTCTATGATCAAAAGTGTGCATCACCATGCCTGGCTTTGTTTGTTTTTGAGACACTCCAAAATGCTGAGATTATAGGTGTGAGCCACCACACTTGGTTTTGTTTTTATCTTTTTAAAAGAAAAAAAGAAGAGAAGCAAGGAAGCTGGCAAATATCACAACACAAACAGGAAAAGTTATAGGTGGGCAAATGTCATCAACTAGCCAATGAAATGAATGATACAGCTATGCAGGAATAAAACAGACTATGGAGAAATAAAAGCTTTAAAAATACTGTACAAATAAAAGAAAAACAGAATGCTATTTAAAATATCAAAGAAGAAGGCATATAATTCAGCGATAGAACAATTGCTGACCGTGTAAGTAAGGAGAAGTCTTTGCTCTGGCATGACTATATGTAGTAAGTAGTTGAGTGTGTGCACAGTTACTGAGATGAGCTCCTCCAAGAAAACAGCTATTGTCATTTTTATCAGAAGCAACTGTGACCACATAAGAGATTCCACATTGAGTCTGTTAAAATACCCCCATAGGAGAGGGGCAGGTAAAGGTATTCAGATTCTCACCTGAGATCTCAGGTGAGCCTTATGCCAGCTGTATGACATGAGGCAGGAGGTCTCCTGGCATCACACAGGAGACAGAGTATATAGAGGCTGAGAGATCAAAGGTCAGTGAGCACCACCTGATGGCTGACACCCAGGCAGGAGATGAACCACCCCTAATATTATATTGGGCCTGAATGAAACCTTTGAGGAAGTGGCAAAGAGGAGCAAGAGAACTACCTCCACAGCAAGTCAGATAACCTATGAAAGGATAGTGGAGACAGACACCAAGGATACCTAACATAGTCCAAAGCTTAAATCCAGAGACTCATAAGATCTCAACTTCAAACTCACCCACTATGCCTCAGGGAACTTTGCAGAAGAGGGGGCAGAAAGATTGTAAGAGCCATGGTAGGGAGAATATCCAGAGATATTGCCCCTCTCAACAACAACATACAAAGAAAAAAACCTGGCTACTTCATGTACAATTCATAATCCTCTATCCTATGGACTGATCCAGCAATCCCCCTGAGGAGGGCCCCCCCGTGGTTTGGGAACAGGGAGGAGGGTAATAGGGGTACTATCGCAGACTTGATCATTCAATGTATCTAATTATTAAAAATAAATAAGTTTGTTAAAAAATGTGATAATCAAGGTTTAGAAAGTTGAAACATTTGAATCTAGAGTTGAAGAAAAATCCCAAGATCATAAAAAAAATAATAAAAAAATACGAGAAAAGATTGAAAGCCAGAATAAAGGAAAAAAAGAGAGTGAAAACTGAGAACAACCTAATTTAACCAAGACCAGAGATGATACCTAACTCTCCCTGGCAGGAGATGAACCACCCGTAACATATCAGCTAGGGCCCAGGGGAAACCACAGAAGAATGGGCAAGATTAGCAAGAGTGCTGCTTCCACAGTGAGCCTGACAACCTGCATGTTGGTAACCCTAGTGTGTGTATGGCTGGGGGGTGGCACTGGAGAATTTCTGGGGTTCACTGACCAAATAAAATATGATTTAAAAAAATGAAACTAAACTCATGGCAGCTCTGGTTGAGCTAGAGACCCCATCTCAAGGAAACATAAGGATGAGCAATAAAGAACACCCAAAGTTCTTCTCTGTCCTCACATGTACATGGGGTACACATCTGCACATCCATCACATGCCACACAACACGTACTCTATACATACACATGCATGCAAGCAAAGAGAATTAGTCAACAACCAAAATGTAAAATCAAACAATTAGTAATTCTGGAGAAATAAAAACATGAAAATGTATGTTGTTGTGGCTCAACTGAGAACACAGTTTCTGTGGTCAGAGTAAGATAAACAATAATCCCAAAACATTGGGAGAAAGGGAAAAAGGAAAAGTAGATATTTTGGGCAGAGGAGATGGCTCAGAGGTTGAAGACTCCTGGCCTGGGCTTGTTTCCCTACTACTCACTTAAATCCGTATGCACATAGTTGTACATGCCAGTGTGTGTCTCTCCTCACAAAAATCAATACAAATGATTAAAATAAATAAAGGAAGCCAGGCGTGGTGGCACATGCCTTTAATATTCCAGCACTTGGGAGGCAGAGATAGAAGGCTCTGTGAGTTTGAGGCCAGCCTTGGGCTACAGAGTAACAGGGCAGCCTGGGCTACTTGCAAAGCCTGACGGCCCACGTTCAATTCCCCAGTGCCCACATGAAGCCAGATCTACAAAAGTGGCACCTGCATTTGGAGTTCATCTGCAGTGGGTGGCAAGAGACCCAAGTGTGTGCCCATCCCATCCATTCATTCATTCTTTCCATCTACATCTCCCTCTCCCTCTCTCTTTCTCTGTTTGCAAATAAATAATAAAAATTTTCTTAAAAAAAAAAAAAGGAAAGTGGGTATTTTGTGATTGGGAAAGAAGAGTAAACCAAGGGGTCAACAACAACAACAAGTTAATCCTTGTCTTCTGTTTGGGGAAGTCATAAGGTAACACCAACTGCTACCTCCAGCCACGACACAGTAACTGAACCCAACTCAAACTTTCAACAAAATATATAAAATGCTTTTAAACCATGGGAAACAGCAAACCTTACAATAATCCCAGCTTTCTGCTAGGAGACATCTATTGGACGTAACGTACAGAAAAGGACCCCTAAGTACAGAGCAACAGCCTTATGAGTGGAAGAGAAAGAACAGACTTCAAGGAGACTGAGGCAGGTGGATTCATAAAATACTGGCAAGATGGCTTTGGAAAGTTTTGGCTTTATCGTTTCAGGCCAGGACTCTATTATAAATTACGTGATATATGGTTGGGTGGGGAGCAGTGGGGTTGGGACTGACCCTGAGACCGGTGTGGCCAAGAGTTTATTTATATAGAGAGGGAATGAGTAAATCAGAAAATACATAAAGATTGTGGAGCAAGATTTCTTACTTTCAACAAGGAAATCACAAAATGTGAGAAAGAATGCTAGAATAGATCTATGGTCATTAGTTTAAAATCAGAAATGTTTTGCAGTTTTAAAATTTGTTTTGTAGTGCTAAGGAACAAACCTGAGGTGTGGGGCATGGTGGGAGACCCCTTACCAATGAGCAAGACTCCTAGTACAGAATAACAAGTGTTAATATACATGAGTGTCATTTAATATATATAAGAAAACAGATATAGTAGCATGCACATATTCATATTTACATATACACATATATAATTTACCATTTCTGTTCTCTGACAAGGCCTGGTGGCAATGACAGCTACTGGCAATGACATATATAGCACACAGTCTTGGTTCTAAATATCACTATTTTTTTCCTTTTTAAATTTTAACTTTGTGTGGGCAAATCATGAATTAGTAGTATCATTTCCCTTCTCCCTGGCCCCATTTCACTGAGGGCCCTCCTCAGTGGGATTGCTGGTATTCACCGTGGGGTTGTGGGTTGAGTTGTGAGGCAGCATCAGTCAATGTGGGGGTTGGCAGTGCTTCTGGATATTCCCTCCTACCCTATGCCTCTTAGAATCTTTCTGCCCCCTTCCACAAATTTCCCTGACCCTTGATGGGTATGCTTTAAGTCTACTTTAATGTTGAGATCTCAAAAACTTCTGGATTTTTTTCTCTAATGGGAACAAGGGCTTGGAAAGGTGGCTGAACAAGGAGTAGGGAACAGAAAAGAAATGGTGATCCCAGAATACTGTTTTCACCTATGAAGATGATGTAGCAAAAGGACAGAAGGAGTCCCTTCAAAGGACAGTCTGGGATAATTTGAGCACTGAATTATATATGCTATAAGTTGTGACCTTTTAAATAAAATTTCACTCTGAAATGAATGAATGAATGAGAAGAGATCTAATGTTTAGGGAATTATTTTTTCTAAATTATTATTAACCATTATGGTGCAAAGTCTATGAAAATCAGTGGATGCTAGCTAGCATTGGTAGATAAAAGTTTGACAGAAGCCAAGCATGGTGGTGTTTGCCTTTAATCCCAGCACTTGGGAGACAGAGGTAGGAGGATTGCTGTGAGTTCGAGGCCATCCTGAGACTACATAGTGAATTCCAGGTCAGCCTTGGCTAGAGAAACTGAAAACCAAAACAATAATAAACCAAAAAAAAAAAAAAAATCTAGATAGAGATTGTATGTTCAAAAAAAATCTCAAAATATTTTCTGAAAAAAAAATATATTCATGGCTTATTAATCAGATAGCAGAATCATTCATTAATCTTACAGATGAAAAGCAAAACAATATAAAGCAGGTGACAAAGTTACCATCACCAATTAAGAGATGACACAGATCCCTCCTGATCTGACACACCCAGAAGCACATGGCTCGGAACTCCTGCCCCAATACATACACACATCATGAGTGAATACAGATGACCCAAACTGAATAAGCTCAAAGCAACTATCCTGTACTCTTGTTGAAAAATAAATATTTCTTTATTTGCAAGGAGAGAGGGAAAGAGAGAGGGGGCAAGTCAGGGCCTCTTGCCACTGCACATGAACTCCAGATGTTTGAACCATTTTGTGCATCTGGCTTTATGTGGGTACTAGGGAAGTGAACCCAGACCATCAGGCTTTGCAAGCAAGCACTTTAACGCTGAGCCATCGCTCCAGCCCCCCTGTACTCTTTTTTAATGAGCATATAAAAATTAGGCTTCATTATGGCATTTTTCATACAAAATGTATTTTTGTTATTTTTCTCCACCCAACACTGTGCACGCCCTTGTCCTTGCCCTAAGTACTCTTAAAATAAATGTCAAAGACATAGAAGACAACAGTAGACTGAAGATCGCACTGGGGTCAAGGAAACACCTGAACTCGACACACAGTTCTGGTTGGCTTCTAAACCTCTCTAATCAACACTATCATCAGAAAACTTTGAAATGGCCTCTGGATTAGATAGTAAAATTGCATCAAAGTTAATTTTGATTTTGATGGTCTTACTGTAGTGTAGCTATGGAGAAAAGTACCCACTTGTGAGGAAATCATACAACTATTAAGGAATAATGTTTAAAAACTATTACTGGACTCTGACTAACCTAAGACAAGGATAAATGGGAGCTCTGTGTATCATTCCTAATTATCCATAAATATTTAGAATTATCTCAAAATACAAATTTTAAAAAATGTTCCAAAATATTCCTATTAACTCAAGTAGATTATTCATTAGTTAACATTTTTGATTTGTTTACTCAATCCATTCTTGAATCATCCCAAACCCCAATCCTCTAATTTATCCATAAGAAGTAATTACATTTATTTTAAAATATATACTTCTTCCTTCTATGCAGGCTAAGAACTTACTAGGACCCCAAGGAAAAGAAGTGATAATTAAAAACCAGAAATAACTCAGTCCTTTTCATCAGTTGACTTCACAATTTAGTAGGGAATGAATAATTAAAGACTACCACCAACCTCTGCTAAGCAATTGTCTATAGAAATTAACTTACACCACCTCTGCAATTATAGTCGTATTCAAAACACAAGTTTACTCAAGATGGAAGTGTAGCACAGTGGTGGTGTGCTTGCCTAGCACATATGAGGCAATCCTCAAGAAAGTGGATATTATTTTGAAGTGACTTTAAAAAAAATTACTGCATTGTATTCTGTTAATCAACCACTATGGTGGTTTGAATGTATGGTCCCATAGACTCAGATATTTTATTAAGACTGAGCTGGCAACTTGAATCTCCAGTGGGCAGAGCCCTGCTGGGGAAGAAATTTATGTCACTGGAAGAAGATATTGTAGTCCAGCCCTACTAGGTGTATTAAGAGCAGTTTGAGCTCTGGTGGTGTGATGCTAGCTGTTAGCAGTGTCTCTGCTGGGATCTATGGGAATGAGCCAGCTTCTTCCATCACTGATGGTGTTCCCCTGGAATTAGTAAGCATGAAATAAACCCTTTTCTCATATTAGCTGCTTTTGGCCAGGTGTTTGTTGCAGCAATGAGAAGCTGGCTGTAATAATCACTGCTTTCTATTCACTAACTCAATATGGTGCTTGCTCAATCTTTCTTCTGAATTTATTAGAACCATGTCATGGTTACTGCCAACCACATCAGGGTAAAAGCCCTTTTCAATTGCAATGAGTCAGCTATCTTCACCTCTCCAATGAAACTCCTTTAAAGAACCTAATCCCAAAAGGCCTCTATTTCTGGATCATTCTTCTTGATAAAGATAATTTAAACAAGGCCCCATAATTCTAAGCCTTTTTCTGAAGTTCTTACTTCAACCCAATTTTAAACTCCTTCTTGTTAATCTTGGTGCACATGTACCTTACTTTTGATTTGTGTCTTTCCATCTAAGTGCCTTATTAGCCTGTGAGCTTGGAAAGTTTCTGACCAAGCAAATTCAGATTGGTTTTGTTGTTTTGTTTTTGAGGCAGAGTTTCATTCTAGCTTAGACTGACCTGGAACTCACTGTATAGTCCAGGCTGGTCTACAGTTCACTGAGATCTTCCTGCCAGTCTCCAGGGCTCTGGGATTAGAGGTGTGAGCCATTGCATTAGGCTCAAAATGAGTTTTTTAGACAACTCCTTTTTTCCCATTGTCATTGTCCAACTCTCACATAGATGTTACTGTTCTGTAGTTCTCAGATTCCAAATCTAATGCCACTTTCATGGTCTCCAATTATGCGCTGTATTACCTTTCTTCTGGCCTTCCCCAAATCTTCCTTTCAGTTTTGCTTCTTTGTTTTGTTGTGCAAGGGATGGAACCAAGGGCCTAACGTAACAAGGGAAGTACTCCACCACTGAGTTGTACCTGTAGCCCTTGAATCTACTTTCTGGAAGTCAACAGAATGCATATGCTAAGTTTCAGCATTCTCCTCGCTTTCTCCTCCACTAGTTATTCCACATCATTCAAAATTCAGAGTAGAAATCAGCCAGATACAGGATGTCTACTACATTTTATCTCCCTGCAGATTCTGTAGACATCAGCAAAACACATCCTTTAAGTGGCTCTGCAGTTCCGTTTCAGACCCTATAACAATGACTTCTTCATTTTAGTTTTGATTTTGATCTAAATCACTCTTCTATGGTAGGCAACCCTTACTCAAAGTTATACATTTCTATACAAACTATGCCCTTTCTTTTCATTCTCTTTACCATTTCTTCTTAATATATAATTCTATTGCTATGTCACATACAAAATTCATTTAAGTTGTCTGAGTTACATTTACAGTCACAATCTGCATTTAGAACTCTGCTGCCTTTAAATAAGACAAACAAGGAAAAGGGGAAGCTGAAATCTATGCATAACAAACGGGAATTAAAGAGCATGGTACACAGAATCAGTGAAGTCTTCCCTCGTGTGTCTCCTCCTTTGAATTCTTTTTTCAGTCCTGAGAATTTCTCTTTTTAGTACTGGGTATCATTTCTTCTCAATGAATAAGCTGAATTATGTGGCTCTTCTCCATCATGTCCTGAAACAGTCTACTACAACTAAGTTGTTTTCTTTTTTAAGGTACCAGTATACCAAAATATCAAGTAATTATAGTACTTTGCCTACATAAAAGGAA
>PVHP010020415.1:0-30631 GCA_004024765.1 Zapus hudsonius | reverse complement strand
AGTTGTATATCCTCCACCGTGGGCTGTCTGTATTAGTCCTTGTGGCAAGGGATCCTGTATATCTTAGTACTCATCCCGGTCTTCCTGGCCCAAGATATTGTCATTTTTAAAACAAGAAAACTCAGGAAAAAGGGTGAAGTCACATGACCTAATTTAAGAGAGATTAAAGTGACACAAGTTTCAGAAACCAAGCTTTTAAACACTTGACAGTAAGGTTTTTATCCTTAAGAAACTACAAGTTCCCTAAAACTGAGGTGGATCAATTTTATTTTACATATTATATTATTATTTCAGTTGCCAATTTACCATGATTTACCGTAAATTGCTCAGTAACACATAATAATTGAAAGAATTACTGATAATCGATTATTGCTCACATTTGTTTCCTCTTGACTACTTAGTATTTAAAAATACTGTATTTTAACAAAGTCACATGTGTGTATGCATACTGTGTGCATGCATACAACCACGCATGTTTTCACAGTGTGTGGGCACATGTGTGCATGGTTGGAGGCCAAAATGTTAATGTTAGTTAGAGTCACTTTGCTCTTTACTTACTGAGGTAAATTCTTGAATCCAGAGCTCAGCAGTTCAGTGAGTCTGGCTAAGCATCTGCCCTGGGGATCTGCTCTCTCCACCACTGAAGAGCTGGGATTATAGGCTGGGTATCATGCCTTCCAGGCATTTATTTGGGTGCTGGGAATTTTCATGCTTCATAATTAAGTGTTTTGTCTCCTGAGCCAGTTCCCAGCTCCACCAATATATTCTATTTTTAATCATGACAAGATATTTGTTTAAATGGTGCCTGAACATTTGGCATAAAATAAGAGATAGAAACAAATACTAAGTAATCTCCTTTAGTCATAGAGTATTTTGAAACTTGTTTTTTTCCCAGTTTTTTTCTATTAATGCTGTTTGCATTACAGTTTATATATTATTAGGTATCATTGATTCCATGAACAATCTTAATGTGAAAATGAGAATGGATTGGTTCCAGATTATTCTAAAAATGTGTTTTTTATATTTGTAAACATATAAAGTTTTAACCAAAATAAAACCAGAAAGAAAAAAAATGTTTTTACTAATCTTTTATCATGATTCATTAATTTATTTATCAATAATTATTTGTATTTTATATCTATTTGCATATGTATATAAAGTTTTAATTTTCTTTATGCAGTGACTCAATAAAACGTATATGCTGCCTATTATATCATTGTACTATTGATACTGATACTTTTCTTCTAAAAATAAGGTATGCCTAGATATAATCTCTTCTAAACACCAATAACAAAGTATAAAATGATTTTAAAAAGGAATGCAATGATTTTTTTAGGATATCATTTACTTCCTGTATTGCATTTGTAGGACTTTTATGTATTTTAATACTCTTTACTAGATAAAGATTTTGAAAAAAGAATTCACCATTCTGAATTTTTGGGGCTAAATCTATTAGTTTTCATTTTTTATCAGATTATCAAATTCTTTATGTTCATACATTACTTTTTCAAAGCAGTTACCATGCCAACAATAACAATGCCAACCATAGGGGCTTGTTGGTGAACCATTGCTGAGCCATAGCTGTCAGCCAAGAGGCATCCAGGAAAGCAGGAGCCAACCTGCGGCCAGAGCACATGCAGTTCCTGTGGCCCAGATTGGGGAGCTGAGCAGGTCTTCCTCCCATGACCAC
This sequence comes from Zapus hudsonius, assembly GCA_004024765.1. Lineage (NCBI taxonomy): Eukaryota > Metazoa > Chordata > Mammalia > Rodentia > Dipodidae > Zapus > Zapus hudsonius. The sequence goes on along the minus strand of PVHP010020415.1, from coordinate 28,941 downwards.
ATCCAGCAAGTCTGACAATGGGAAGGATATGCCCAGGGGTTTCCATAATCCTAGGAGGGGCCCTGGTGCCTTGGGTGCATGCAAATGGGGTGAGAGGAGCAAGGGCCAATCAGGAGCGAGCTAACAAAATCTGAAAGTAAAAGGCAAGCAAACTAATAAACAAACAAACAAAATGAAAGCCTGACAAAAATGGCAGTTCTATTCTTTTTGTTTCCACAGCAACAACAGAAGTGGTACCAAAGGGGTGGATGAGACAGCTTACCTCCTAGCAGTGTATGGCTCTAATCATTGCTGAGAGCTTGTCTAGCCCTGTCAAAACTACACTGCTGATTATCTAAGTGTTTCTCTTTGTCTTGAGCTACAGTTCTGAACCTCTGTGGTTGGACTCCCCTTACTAGGACTCTGAACTTTCGCTTCCTCTTTTCCTCTGCAAATTCTATTTGTGGTCCCCCAGTTACCCACCACTCAGGCAGCTACTCTCCTACTGTCTCCTGTTTATTCCCCAAAGATCATAGCAGTCCATGCATGATTCCATCAGCCATTTTCCCAAATTAAATAAATGGCAATTACAACTAGAAGGTTTTTTTTTCCTCAATGGCACAACTAAAGGAATTTTTAAAAGAAATATTTTTCAATAATATGTGCAGTGAGGATCCACTGAACTAGCACTTAAGGGGTGTCTGAAACAAGGTAAGCTGGTGAAATGAGTAAACATAAACCATTATACTGCACTCAGCTATGCAATTAGTTATACATTTAACAGTTGGCACCTTTGAGCATGAGGGAGAAGCCAGTGTTATTACTTGAGAATTAAACTGGCAAGAAACGGACACTAAGCAGATGCATAGGTACAGATGGGGACCACGTTCAAGCCATAGGGAAACAGATCATAAAAAGTTTTGCCGATGATAAATTTAAATCCCTAACTAGTCATTACAGCTTCTGACAATAAATGCTTAATTGGCAGTATATTTTACTCAGCAATCAATATACAGATGATAATAATTAAACAAATACCATTATTTAACTAAATTTTATCAATTAATTTGGTGGTATCTCAGGTCACAATTCAAAAATCCTGCTAGAAATTAAAGCATCAAGCTGAACAACAAATTAATTTAAATTAAATACTTAAAACAAACATTAAGATCATCCTCTATGAAATACTTTTAATAAGTATTCATGTGTTGGTCAACATAAAGCATTTAAGATATAACAAATTAGAAATATACATATGAAAAGCTTTCAATAAAAGCTTAAAATCAAAGCCAAAAATATATTCTGGGTTTTTCAAAGATGGAAACAAAGATGAATATAATAAAATAACTGAAATCTTCTTAAAATGCTTTTTAGACAATTGTGTGTACCTTTGTAATGTACATACATAGAATATTTTAAAATATTTTTGGACAATGTAGAGAATTTTGGCCTTGGCTATATTTTTCTAAATAAGCCTTTCTTAATGTTCCAGTTTAACAAGTTTAAGAACCACATATGCGGGAAAATATGCGGTGCTTGTCTTTCTGCTCTTGTGTCTTGGCGTTTGCAAGTTTCCAAGGGATGAGAACTAACCGAAAAAATTAGTTTGCAATATTTTAAATGCTCAGTATTTACAAGCCACAATTCATCAAATCCTTTCATGAGAAAAATGAAATAAGACATAGTCTGAAATCTACTTAAGTAAAGAGTATGAAGGGCTTGATCCCATTCCTGTTTTTAACACCCAGTGCTGACATGCTTATATTTAAAATTGTTTCTGTTGGAAATTACCATGCCCGCTTCTGAAAGTTAAAAAAAGGAATCAAATTATCAGATGAATGAACTTCTGACCTCAAAAAATTTATACTCATAACAAAGTGATGTTATGGGTTTTATTTGTCTAGCTACAGAGAATGGCCTTCTCAGAATACAGTATACATAAATAAATTTCATATTAGTTGCATTATTATATTTTTCATAATAAAATTTCATTTAATATAAAAACTAGCATAGTTTTCTATTCATATGATATCAATAAATACCCTCTGGTATTATAGATTTTGGGTTACTTTTCTCTCTGTAATGTTTCTTAATACTTCTAGATATCTAGAAGTTCATCTCACAGATAGTTTTGTTAATATTTTTGACAGACTATTTTAGGCATTACTCACACTGATACTGGTGATATTTTGTGCTAATACAATTACCCTAAAAATGTGAATTTTTTTCAAATTTTCTATATATTAGTTATTCGTGCACAAGCACAATCTTATGTAAAAATTCAATTTTTAAAAATAATTTCTCATTATTTTGTATTAGATAACCTTATTATTTAGTTTGTGTATTCTTCTACTCACAATTCACAAGTGTTCACTTTCTCTGTCTTTGTGTGACTTTAACTTGGAATGTAACATATCTATGACTTCTACTCATATGTTTGCCTTAAAATATAATTTTTTTTCAGAAACAAACGTTGTTGCCATTATCATTGATGCTCTTGAAAGTAAGTCTGCTTTAAAACAGGAGACTAATCACCACAGCAAGTCTGATAACCCAAGAAAGGTCAATGGAGACAGACACCAATGATACCACACCAACACAACCCAGGGCAAAGCTCCAAAGATACTTAAGATTTCAACAACAAAGTAGACTCAAAACTCTCCCAGTATAACTCAGGGAACTGAGTGGAAGAGGGGGCAGAAAGATTGTAAGAGCCATGGTGGGGAAGAATATCCAGAGACATTGCTCCCCTCAGCAACAATACACAAGGTGGAAGGGAAAAAAAGAAAACGAAAAACTGGCTGCCTCTGGTGCAGTTCATACCCCCTCACCTCACCTATGGACAGATCCAGTAGGTGCACCGAGGAAGTACCCCAGTGGGTAGGGGACAGAGAGAAGGGAAACCCGGACACATTCACAAGATTTGCTCATACAATACATACATATATACTTATTCATAATAAAAATATAAAATTTTTTAGCATTTATGATTCACTTACTTTATACAGATTAAAACTAAGATAAAATAGCTCAGATTTTCTAAATTATCCAGGTTGTTCTACATTCATAGTGGGGTCTAGGTTTTGGAATAATTTGTAATATAATTTTAGAATAGGATAATGTAATTTTAATGGCCAGATTAGTATCATTTAATATGTAATAATCCTTTAAAATTCAACTTTGGTACAAACACTATCATCCTTTGTCATTTTTAGTATTTTTCTGACTAATCGCTTTGTAATCATTTATTACAGTGTGTGTCATTTGGCTCCATATCTATCCCTATTAAAGTGGTCATACTAGAGTTATTATGTCTATTTGTGATAGAATATATTTTAATTCAAGACAATGCATGTTGGTATTATTTTGTTACAATGTTTTGCTATGTAGCTCTCGTGTCCTCACACTCACAATCCTCCTGCCTCAGCTTCCTGAGCACCAGGATAAAAGGCGTGTGCCAACATAACCAACTAACATCTCCTTCTTAAAATAAATGAACATACATATGTATATATTTTTATGTATTTTAGTATTCATTTTGTATATTTATATATATATATTATATTTTAATATTTATGTTATATAAATTAATTTCAATTATTATAATTTCCATATCAGAATTATTCTGTCATGTTTTCTGTATAATAACATTCTGCTTTCTCTGCACTCAATAAGATTCTTTCTAAGAGAACAATGACACAAACTTTTCAAAATAATATATGATAAAATTTTTAAAACTAATGAATGCATACTAGTCTGTTTTGTTGCTATAACAAAATCCTTCAGATTGTGAACATATTATTAATAAAGAAAAGGTTTATTTCACTCACAGTTCTAGAGACTCCAGGACTTCTGATACAGATCCCACTGTGGATGTCATCACAAAGGGTTGTCATTTGAGTGAGAATTGGAAGCAAGGGGAGAGAAGTTTGTCTAGCTCTTTTCATAACAAACTTTTTGGGGAACTCAGAGCACTGCAAGAACTAGCTAATCAATCATTAACTCCATCTGAGGGCAGTACGTCCCCTGACACTGAGACTCAACCACTGCCCCTAAGTCTGGTATCTTAATGTTCCCTAATCACTATCACCACATGGTGGAGCGAGCTTCCAACACAGTAGCCCTTGGGTGATAAATCACGTCCAAACTCCAGTACATAGTATGTGCATCTGGCTTTGAAGCCATCAATCTCTTTAAAATGCAAGCCCTTCATTAAGGTGCTGCCATCAGATTCACTCTGAGGAGATGTTATTTCAGAGAAAAGCTCTGCGCAGAGCTATGCTTCCAGGGCCTTCTCTTTCACCTTTCCTGGAAGTGTCTTGTCAGGTAGCCATCCCACTTTCTTGGTGCTGCAAATTCAAGTTGTGCTTCATGCAATAATTTTGTATCTGATATGTCCATGGTAGCAGGAGCTGGTCCTCACCAATCCAGACTTAATGTAGGATTCTAGAGAGCTTTATGGAAGCTTACATACAAGTCCATTTCTCTCAACTTTCCCATGATATTCCCTATTTGTATTAAATATTTATGTATATGCATGTGTGTAGGTGCATGAGCTTGGCACTATGAAAGTGTGGTGGCCAGAGGACAATCTCAAAGTGTTTCTCTTCTCAAACCACCTCACAGGGTTTTGAGACAGGGTTTTTCTTGTGAATGCTTCACGTGAGCTTCTAGGTTCTCCAAACTCTCTATATCCCATTCCTGCAGGTGTGTTGGGATTAGAGACACATTCACCATTTTGCGTCCAGTTTTATGTGAACACTGAGGAGTCGGTAGACTTGCAAGCAATCATCTTGGACCACTGAGCCATCTCCCCAGCCACTCTCCCATGATTTTTGTCTTCTGATTATAGTCACTTGATACAAACATTGCGAACCTTACAGTGTCTGCATCTATAATGCAAGTAATGTCCCTAACCAGTATGTTATATTTTATTTAAGAAGATGGGTCAGGAGAGACAAACATCCTGGATCAATGAGGTGTCAAAATATTTTGGTCAGTTGAGATTGTGTAGTAAACCATGTCCAGGGGTGAAGTGACTGCTAATCTTCTAACAAGCTATCTGAAATAAAGCTCAGTTTGATTTTACATCATTCTTCCTAAACTCACAGCTCAGGATAGGTCATTGTGGTCACCTATCACCTTTCAATTTTCACACTAAGAACTCAATTAGATAGCTTTGAGTTGAGCACGGAGAGAATTTACCAAGGAAGGAATCACTGAACAGCTGCATTTTAACAGGCTTGGCTTTATTCTGCCATCCTTTCCTCCAAACTGATCAAACTCACTTCGGAGTCATTTTCCAAATTGAGGATTTGTAGCATTCCTCTGAAAAAGAACAAGATTTGATCATATTATGCAGATTTCAAAACTTCACATATAACAAAAAGCACATATTCCCCTGACATTGACTAACACGAGTCTAATGAAAGAGTCAGACAAACCTATAGACCAAATCCCCACCCCACCCTACAATCTGATGTCTTCTCTTCTGTTCAGCACAGGGAATGTGGGAGCTACTAAGTACAGAAAAACGTGTGCCTGAATAATGTTCTCCATGTCTGTCCATCAGTTCTGTGGTGCCCTTGGGGAGCTATCAAGGCCGATCTTTCTCCACTTTGGAGCCATTAAACCCAGTTAAGAACCAGTTTGGCTTCAGAATAGAAATATGTTAACCTGGCATGGATGGTTTCAAGTGTCCCACAGTGATGAATCTGTAAAGAATTTTATTCCCCAGGCTTGGGGCGAAAGTCATGCTTAGGGTGAAAGACCCTTAGCTGGTATGGAAGGCCATAGTCTTTTGCAGATTTTACATGGGAAAGACAATAGAAATGGTAGCTAAAAATAAGAAAATGATTTTTTTCTTAAGTCTTCTAGTTAACCTCCATCACTCACCTCCCCGCAAAAGTTCAACATCCCTCTGTAGAACTCTAATAAACAGGTAGTCCTCACTTTGTACCTTTTGTGTTATGTCATAACTGTTGTCTACATTTTGCATCACAATTTAAGAAGTCTTCTCGTTCTAACTCCTGGACATCTTTGTAATGCACAAAAGAACCACATAGTTTTTCTTTGGTTTTAACATTTATTTTACTATTTATGATCTAGCAAGACATTTGTTATTAAAGAAAACTTTAAATTAGGTTTATAGACAGAGTTATAACTCAGTGGTTAAGCTGCTTGCCTGCAAAGCCTAATGACCTGGGTTCCATTCTCCAGTTACCATGCAAAGCCAGATGCACAGAGTGGCGCATGCATCTGCAGTATGTCCCTGCATGTCTGCAATCCCAGCACTGAGAGGGGATGGAGACAAGGTGACTGCTGATGCTCACTGGTTTGCTAGGCTTGCTGCAAAACAGGTTCAATGGGAAAGCCTGTCTCAAAGAAACAAGGCAGAAGAGTGCTGGAGAAAGACAACCAATGAGCTCCTTTGGACTCCATGTAGATGTACACAGGCCCATGCACAGGCACACACATACACACACAGAACACAGACAAATTTGTGCATGAGATATTGCTTGTCTTCTTACTCTCTTAATAGTGACTTTCTAGCAAAACTATGTCTCACTGTGCAGTGTGCAATTTTCATTGTCTGTTCTGCATTCTGTAACCAAGGACGCTGGAGTTGCTACAAGCTTCACAGTACTAACTTCATATTGAGGTCAATGAGTCATTTTGACTCTGTTCTCTTATATCCAGAGGTTCTCTAAAATCTTTTTTATTGCTGTTGTTGTGTTTTATTGCACTTGACTAAGACACCCAATTGTTCAGTACCACTTGCTGAAAGCAATCTCTTCTTGGCTGAGTTGTTTTTGACCCTTCATGAAAAAGCAGTTCATTTCTGAAGGTACAATCCCAGAGAAAGCAAGGCCAGGAGCCAAATTTAAGCTACTGCTGTTTTTATGTAAATGTAAACATCTCTATTTGTTTATTTCATATCACTGATTACTCTCTCATCATAATGAGAAAACCATGTATTTTCAAATAGGCTCTATAGTCCAGAGAGTGTAAATATTTGTCTGTTCCTGTACAATATTTGCCAACTGCTAGAACTATGAACTGAATTTTTCCCACTCACAATTCATGTTTAGGTCCTTTACTGCTGAAAACTTAGAAAGTAGTTATTCAGAGACAGGGCTTATAAAGGGATAGGTGGAACCATATTCCAATATGGCTAGTATTTTTTTAAGGAAGCCACACCAGAAGGGGTGGAGGAGACTTGCATAAAGAGAAAAGGCTGTGTAAGGTCACAGTGAAAGCTGGCAACCTACACCCAAGGAGAAGGGCCACTCAGGGCAAAAAGAGAACTCTCTAAAAGAATCTTCATCTAGGACTTTCAGCCTCCAGAACTCTGAAATGATTGAATCTCTGTAGTTTAACCTGCCCACAAGGACATGGAGAAGTCTTTTTGGCAACTTCCTGATGGATATACTTGTTTTCACGTCCATTGACTTTGTATCTGTCATTTTCCTCATACCACATTGTCTTAATGAGCATGGGATTATAGTGAGACTTAAAAAAATGATGGTATGACCCCTTCAATTCTTTTCATTTTAAAAATTATATTGGCTTTTCTAGTTCTAATGTTTCTTTAGTAGTCATTTCTATATGGTCAACATTTCTGTAAATTCTACTGGAAATTTTGTTACCATTTTGGGAAACCTATTAATGCATTTGGGGAATGCTGATCATCTAACAAATTTGAAATTTTAAAACAAATAGGAAATTATTTATTTCTACTTATCTGTGTCTTCTTTATTTTCATCTGGCATTGTTTTGCAATATCTACACTTTAAATTTTATCCTACTTATAACTAAATGATTTTTAAATTCAATTTTTGAGGTAATTATAAATGACAGATGCTTAAATGAATTTGTCAAATTGCCAATATATAAAAATCTGAATAATACATGTATTGATCTGGTATCTGAGACTCTGATAAGCTCAAATGCATATATTAGCTTTACAGGCAAAAGGACTTTTTTTTTGCTCTATGATTCCTTGTTTTTTTTCTGCTTAGACAGTTATATGATCTGAAATTAAAGGCATTTCACCTGTTGACAACCTCTTATTTCTTCTCACTGGCTTTATTCCATTGGGTGTGAATTACAATATAATTTTGAATTGTTACATTAAGATATTAAGAAAAGATATTGTTGGCTTTTTTCCATTCTTAGGAAAATGTTTAATATTTCAAGAGTTTTGATGTCAGCCATAGATTTTTCTTATGAATAGATTATGTAGGTTGATAAAGATCTCTGAATCTGCTGAAACTTTTAATTTTTAAACAAGCGTATGTTACTTTATTATTATTATTTTTCTGAATCTATTGAAAGGATGATAATGGTTGCTTATAGTTTAAGAGTTAATATTGGAATTTTCATTTTTTTTTTCTTTTTTAGATTGTGAATGTAGAGAATTACACTGGTTAATGCTCTAATTCATTTAGAACTATCCTTGTGCCTGGGGAATAAAATTCTTAACAGATTCACCACTCTGGGACATTCGAAATCATCTACACCAGGTTAACATATTTCTATTCATTTAGAACTGTTTCAACATGCACTCAACTAGACCACAATGTCTTTTCCATATTTCACTAAAAATGCATCTACTAATATTTGACAATGAATTTTTTCTGCATATCCCTAGGATTTTTTCTGCAGTTCATTTTCATTATTTTAAATATCATTATTGTCAACAAGTTGATACACTGTATGAGAAAATCTTGTGATGGTACCCCGATTTCCCTTCTCTCTGTACCCAACCCACTATGAACCCTCCTCAGTACACACACTGAATCTGTCCATGAGGTAGGGGCTTATAAATTGCACCAGAGGTACCAGTGTGTTTGTTTTTTCCCTTTTGTGTGTTGTTGCTGAGGGGACAATGTCAGGTGATTGGCAGGTGCAGTCAGTGGAGCATGGGACTCGATATCGTTAGAGGGTTTCAGGAAAGGAAATGTTACAGGCTGTTTTAGTCCATTTTCTGGCAAGATAGCAAAACACCTGAAGACAGGTAATTTATAAAGAAGGATAAGTTTATTCAGTTTATTCTTCTGGGGCCTGGGAGGTCCAAGTACCTGGGCTTGTATCTATTTAAAGAGGTAATTTATAGAGAATAGATTTGTTCACAGCATGGTTTGTGAGGCTGACAGGTCCACAAGAAAAGAGAGGCTGAATTTTATTGAGATGTTTCTGATGAAGCTTTGGAGTCCATCAGCTGAGCAAGGACAAATCGGGGGACTTTAGGAGGCAGAATCCAAATGGCCTTTGAAACTAGCCCAATGTAAAGATAGCAAATTAATCTATAATTAATTAGTTGTAGATGATTACATTGATTTGGTCATTAGGGCTAATATGGGCTCACCTAATCACCTAAGGTGATCTTATTCGTACTTTATAATACCTTAAGGGATAAAAGTCAACATTAGTTTGGGTGGGGATATTAAAACTACAGCAGTATCAAAAAAGGAGTTGTGAATTTATCTTTCCTGAGTCTGCCTGAAGAGATTTCCAAATTAACACAATTTCTTCATTAAATGGTGAGCTAAATATATCATTGAACACATTTTCATATAGTTTTATATATTGGAATGTTTTAATGATATTGAAGTTATTTAGTTTCCATGCTATATTGGATTATACATGTTTTCTCTTTATTCCTACGTGATTTTCAGTAATTTATATCTTTCAAAGAATTGGGAAATGTCATCTAAGTTTTCAAGGGTATAGCCATAGAAGTATTGTATCCCATCAAACTGCTAGTATGGTCTGTACTTATTCACATGTCTCATTGCTAATGTCAGTAGTTTATGATTTTGTTGTTATTAGTCATTATAAGACTTGGTGATACTTGGTGAGTTGTTTAAAATTTTCTATTTATTTAGACCATATTACCTTTGTCAACATTTCTAATGCCATTTTCATGATTTCCTCCTGTTTTATTTTGATTTACAAAGCAATTTTATGCATTGACTATCTATATCAGCTTATAAATTAGCTATATCTGGAGACAAGTTTTTGGAATTACATACTATTTATAGATTTGGAAACTGGATTGCCTTTTTTAAATTATTGTCTTTATACGGAATAAGTACATACATTGAATGAGCAACTCTTGTGAAGGTGTCCCCATTTCCTTCCTCTCTGTCCTATACCCACTGGGGTCCTTCCTCAGTGTGCATACTGTATCTGTCCATAGTTTAGGGGGTTATGAACTACACCAGAGGTAGACAGATTTTCCTTTTTTTTCCCCCTTTTTTGCATTGTTGCTGAAAGGGGCAATGTCTCTGGATATTCTCTTCTACCATGGCTCTTAATTTCTTTCTGCCCCCTCTTCCACTCAGTTCCTTGAGTCATGGTGGGTGAGTTTTAAGTATGCTTTATTGTTGAGATCTTAAGTATCACTGGACATTTGGCCTGGGTTGTGTTGGGTATCTTTGGTGTCTGTCTCCATTGACCTTTCAGGGGTTATCAGACTTTCTGTGGCAATTGGTCTCCTGTTTGTCTCATGACATTCTTATAGGTTTCTTTTGGGCCCTGTGTGAGAGAGTCAGGGGTGATTTGTCTCCTGCCAGGATGTCGGTCATCATCCAATATCTTGTTGGTGGTGAAATCGGGTTGTCTCTGATCTCTCACTGCCTTCTGAAAAATATAAACAGAATCTCAATCGGAGAGTAAGATCAGTATACATTAAATGAGACCAACATTGCTATTTTGGCTAGCTCCTAATGGGTGTAGCCTCTCTCCAGCTCTCTGGGAGTAGGAATTTCCCCTAGGAGTCTGGATTCTTGCTCCTTATAGGAATTTGCCATGGATCCCAGTTCCAGTTAAGGATTCAAGGTAGGTATAATTGTAATTAACTCTTATTGTTGTTGCCTGAATAATATATACTGGATCTCTTAGACAATCAGTATGCTGTTGATTACCCTCCTAGGTTTAGCGCCACTGTTGCATAGATGAACACTTGTTGACTTGCTCGTCTCTTCCGTACAGCCATGTGTTCAGTATTCCTGTGACAGCTGTCTATATTGTTTATCAGTGGTCTCTGCTTTCTCCAAATATCATTGATCAATTTCCTCTGACAGCTCATCCAACACCTTCCAGTGTTATACATGCTACAATCTGGGAGGTGGTTACCATTCTGGATCTAGCAGGATCTCTCAGTGTTGTTTGATGACTCTCTGTGATTTCTTCAGCAATAGGGTCTTACCTTATGCCTCAGACAGGTATTCACAAGCTTTGACAGAAGTCTGTCATGTTTTGGGGACCCCAAGGGTCTCTTTGTTCAACAGTTCAGTGTGGAAAGGAACCAATAACTGGGACAGGGAGATGAAAGCTTGAGTATTTATTCTTGAGTTTAGGCTTCCTCCCATTCTATTCATGGCCCCTAGTACCCACAGGTGGTGCCCATAGTTTCCTCGAGAGCTTACTGTATGAAATCTAGGCTTTTATGATATTGATTCATTATTATTCTAGTTTATTGTATGAGTCACCCTCACCTTCCCATTCCCCCCATTCTTTCCATCCCCTTTTACAGTCGCTCTGTTCACTTAAAGATTTTCTTAATGTTCCAATTTAACATGGTTAGGTACCACATATGAGGGAGAATATGTGGTGCCTGGCTCTCTGCTCTTGTGTGAGGTCGCTAAGAATGATCTGCTCCAAGTTCATCATTTTTCTTTAAATATTATTATGTAATTTTTCCTTTCATTCCATAGTGTATATGTACCACAACTTTGATATCCATTCGTCTAGTGATGGGCATTTGGGGAAAAACGGACCCTTTTTCGCTGCTTGTTGACTGGGAATGAAATCTTGTACAACCACCTTGGAAAGTAGTGTGGAGGCTCCAGAACAGGATAGATGCAGATCTACCAGCGGACCCAGCTATGCCTCTACTGGGCATCTACCCCCAAGTTTATTCCCCAAAGCACAGAGACATTAGCTCAACCATGTTTATAGTAGCTTAATTCATAATAGCAAAGAATTGGAATCAATTTCTTCCTTTTCTTTGATTTATATTTAACTTCCACTTTCATTGTTGATCGCTTTTCTGATATCCATATTTAGTCTAAAAATTGCACTGCATTGATTGCTGTTATCGTTTAAATTCTACAACCAATATCTGAATTAGAAGACAAAATTAAAAGTTCTTATATTATTTTAATATTATCCATTGCTTGACAAAATGCTCAACCAGAAATAGCTATGGGAAGGAAAAGTTTATTGATCTTACAATCTCCAAGGGAAGCTTCATCATGGCAGAGAAATCATGGGGCATAGGAAACCAGCTCATATATCTAGCTGGGAGTAATCTGTGTGAGCTAGCTAGAAGTAACAAGGTGAGCTGACACACCTCAACGTTTGACCCCTCTAATAAGGGTCCACCACCCAAAATGCCACCATCTGAGAATCAAGTATTCAAAATACATGAGCTTAATCACAAACACATGAGGCTATGAGGGACATTTCACGTTCAAGTTGCCCCAGTGTGGGTTTTGTTAGTATAGTGTTGTGGATTTTAAAACTAACTAGTCAGTGGATCAGGATTCAAGGTAGGTATAATTGTAATTAACTCTTATTGTTGTTGCCTGAATGATATATACTGCATGTAAAATTTCAAAGGCCATTCCAGGCATAAATGATATACACAATGGTTAGGTATGTGCTCTATGCTACATCCCTGGCCCTTTAAAAGTATCTATTTTAAAAGATCTTTTCTGTGCATAAATTCTAAAACACTCAATGGACATAAAATCAGAAGGGCTGGTGTGATTCAGAGTGCTTTCATAAAGATCAAGGAACTTAACCTTCGGGCAGACCACATGTGGATGTCTACAGCAGATCATGACAAAAGAGGAGGTTCTCCTAACACTGAGGCACAGGATCACAGGGGTGAGCTTTCACTGAGGGTTACTGTCCCATTTGCTGCAATTATCCCGGGAAGGCAAACTTTATTTCCTGTGAGAACAGACAGGCATCTGTGGTGGTGAATTTTATAGAAAATATGTTATCTTAGGCTGATGAGGGAACTCCAATGTTTGTCCGTCCTCATGGCACTGTTCCTGACTCAGTTCTTACTCGTGAGAATCCCATTCTTCTGCTAGAGCTACTGGTCCTCAGTTCTGCTTCTGGAGGGCATGAATCGAGGATAAGTCATCTTCAGTGTCTGCTCACTGTTAGGGCATCTGACTTCTTGCTATTAATGTTCTCTCCAACATATCCATTATGCCTAGAAAAAGAACTCGAAAAATAACTCATGGAGATGGTTCCATGGCTAAGGGTGCTGGCTTGCAAATCCTACTTCCCCATGTTCCATTTCCAGTGTCCCCAAACATAAGATACACAGAGAGGTGCGTGTGTCTGCAGGTCATTTGCATCTCTCGGTTTCTTTCTCTCAAATAGATAAATAAAAACATTGACACAAAGAAAAATATTCGACCAGAGAATCCTGCCAAGAATGAAATCAACACTGAAGAAGGGACACTGTGAACTTAAAGGGAACAAATAAACCCCTAGACATACTGACACAACACTGTCACAGTATACAAACATTTATTTTTCATGCAATGAGTGCATTTTATGGCAATTTTGTTAATTTTTTTTCATGACAACTAAAAAATGCTTATGACTTCTGATAGTAAGTCGTTTCTAATAATTCTGGAAAAAAGTAATGGTAAATTAAGAACAAACATTATGATTATAATATTTCTAAGACATGTAAATTCATGTTGAATCCTAGTTGCCTTATTGTAAAACAAAAGAAAATCACCCAGAGATTTAAAATACAGGTGGAATTGACAGTTAATAGAAAGAGCAAATAAATGTCCAGTTTAATAAATAATTAAAGTTTAATAAAAACTGTCAAAATGGCCTTAAAAGAGTAGTTGGCTCAAAGACATAACATGACTGGAGGTGTTAGAATTTATTTGACCAGTATTTTGCTTAAAGTATTTCTGGAAAAAAAAGAATGAAAAAATCTTTATATCAATAAAAAGTGTGAAAATTAAGTTCTGTGTTAGGATATTGAGGAATAGAAATGAAGTTATGCTTAAAGAGTATTTCAAGACCAAAAAAAGAAAAAAATAATAATTAAGCCTGTCACCCAGGCAGAAGACGACCACCCCTAACTTATGATATGGAGCTCAAAGGAATCTTTTGAGGAAGTGGCGAGATGAGCAGGAGACCTACCTCCACAGCAAGTCAGATAACCTGGGAAAGAACAATGGAGACAGACACCAAGGATGCCCAACACAAGCCAAAGCAGAAATCCAGAGACTCTTCAGACCTCAACAGTAAAGCAGACTTAAAACTCCCACCATGACTCAGGGATCTGAGCAAAAGAATGTGAGGAAAGATTATAAGAGCCGTGGTGGGAGAGAACACCCAGAGCCATCTTCCCCCCTCAGCAACAACACACAAAGAATAAAAAAAACTGGCTACCGCTGGTGTAATCCAGAACCCTCTATTCCTGGACTGGTCCAGCAGGCCCACTGAGGAGGGCCCCATTGGGTTGGGGACAGGGAAGAGGGAAAAGGGGGTACCATAATAAGATATACTCATGCAAAGTATCTAATTAGTGGCAATACATATGGAAAAATAATTAAGCCAGTAGTGGAAAACAATAAAAATATATTGGCTTAGTGATAGTTAAAACTGGCATTCTAAATCGCTATTATGTGAGAACATACATCATTTCAGTTCATGGTTCAGCCAAAAATACATATTTGAGTTAGAGTTGGTATGCAGTTTTGTAAGCCTGTGCAATTCTATTTGGATTGTAGCTCACAGTTCAGTTAAAGTTATTTCTAAAACCCATGATGCTCGACTGCACAGAAAAGACCTACAGAGTAGAGTGATGTATTAAGTAAAATATTATATTTGAATTTGTTAGAACTTTGCTGTTGTGATATAAAGAAGTTAAGGTCGGATCAAAAGTAAAATAAATTGAATAGCATAAATTTGACAAAAATGAATAAATCTCACTAGCCTAAATATCATCATAAGTTTTGCTATTTTAATGTATTTGAGGGGCAACATATGAACTCGGAGTATTAGTTTTTCCCCAAGGAGAAAGTATATTTACAAAGATTAAGAAAATGGAAGACTGGAGGAATTATTAGCATTCATTATCTAATGAAACCACAGGTTTCTAGGAAAGTGGGAATTTAAGAATAAATGAGCTACTTAGAAAATGTTCTATCTCTAATACTGAGCTGGCCTCATTAATAGGCTATTTTCCTAACCTTTCAGATCTCTAGAAATTGCTAGCAAGTCAATCTAGAATCTGACTAGAGACACAGGTCCTTCCTGCTTGGATGGAATGCAGATTTCTGGCCCTGTGAACTCTGTTTCTGTATTTTCTCTTTCCTTCTACAAATAAGAAGAGCAAAGATGGTTGTTCTGAGGTGATTTATGCTGTTTTTGTTTTGTTTTGTTTAGAAGTAATAAAATGCAGACCTTAAAATATTTGGAAGATATAATATTTGGGGCTAATGTGTAATTATTAGTTCTGAAGATAGCACTCTGAGAATAACAATTTAAATGTTCCAGGTGCTCACATCTGAAAAAGGCTGATGATACAACCACAGCTATAATTCACAGTAAACAAAGACCTGCGCTCTCTCTGCAAGCCAGAGAAGAACGCAGTCAGCGTACTGGGGATTTATTCCATGGCGCAGCCTCATGATATGATTACTCATTCCTGAGCCTTTACTAGGGCTCCAACAGAATAGAGCTAAGACTCAGCTTCTTTGCTTTTATTCGCTTTCCTGAATGTATGAGCCAAATACGCAAACCTAGAAGAAACAAAATAATCATTATTCCCAGTGTATTTTGCTGCTTCTATTTCTTCTGTTCTTGGCTTTTTGTGCTTGTTTTATTGATAAATTCTAGCTCGTGGACTCACTCTGAGCAGAGAGATGGCGGGCTTTTGTCCATTCTGATATAGCAAGTCGGGTTCTTGCTTGATAGGTTGTTATGCTGTTGCCTTAACACCTCGCATAGCTCCTCCATCGTTGGAAGGCCCTCTCTCGATTATCTTTAGTGAACACCAACTCCCATGTGAACACCATATTTTCCTGTGATCATGTTTAGCCCGTGATATTAGAATTAAGTTAATTATATGCCTCAGTTCATTGGCTAACACAAGACTCTTGGTTAGTTCGTTAATTCTTTTGTTTAATCACAATCTGCTGATCTTTGTCAGATTCTTGAATGAGAAAAGGTTGCTTCTGCACAGTGTATGGAAGAAGGTCGGAGACTGGGGAGACATTCTGCAGTATGTGCTCATATAGCTGTTAGCTCAGAACTCAGGCCTCAAAATGGAGTCCACCCATTGGATCTCAGCTTCCTCTGAGGGGAATTCAGGAACCTGTGTGAGGAGCTTCAAGAGAGGTATCAACATCAGAAACCAGACCCCAAGAGGACTTAGAGTTAAAGCCTGCCTTGCAGAATCCCACCCAGCTGTATCTCTTTTTGGCCAAGGGACATTCCTTCCCCCATCCTGAAAGCCCCCCACCTGGGGCCTAGAGACTGTGACTGGCCCCTTGACACCTCCAGCCTCACCTCACCTTTATAAACCCCAAATCTGCCCATTCCAGACGGTTTTCTCTGTGAGCAACTCAGTGTTGTTTCTCTGAATAAAGCTTTCCCTTCCTTTCAGAGTGGTCTCTGTGGTCTCAAACCTTACAATAGCTGACAGAAAACTAATTTCAAAATTGCACAACCTTTAATGTCGAAGGCACAATCTGAGACGAAAGGAAATATGAAGTCAAGACTGGAAAATGAAGGTTATCCAGTGCAGCTCTAAACACATTATCAGTTACAGAAAAAGAGAGTATCCATTATAGCTGTTTCTTCTTCACGCGTTCTGTGTGTTTATTTGTATATTTGTGTTCATTTTATATATTATATGTATTTGTCTTGTGTCAATAGGTATTTGTTATTAGTTTTGCATTTCTATTATTAAACAGAAGAGGAATCCATAATGATTAAACTTATTTTTCAATATTTAAGATTGAGGAAATCAAATTTATCAGATACCAAAGGGAAGTGTAGATCTGAAGGTGATTATCACAAGACACGGAAAATGGAAGTTTGTGTGTCCTCACTGGGGAAGAAGGCTAGTGTTCTGGGGAAGATAAGCATACTTATTGTATCTTTCTAAGGGAAAAGCTGATGTTGCTATGTTTTGATTTGGAAGTAAAATATGATTCAAATGGTGTGTATAGATACAGTATTGGCAAGTTATGGGCTGTGGAAGACTTATGTTGTACAATGAAATTTTTGTGAATGATATTTTTTCTGGAGTTTCACATGAGCATTTTTCAGAAAGAGAAGCTGGTGGAATTTGGACTGCATGAGAAAAGTCATGACCCTTTGAAAATCTTGATGGCTTTGAGCATAACTAGGTGATTAAAAGCTGTGGGTTGGTTTTCTATTAATCATCAATGCTCCGTGCTGTTCCCCCACCTCCCTGCCTACCAGCAGGTATCCTAGGCTCACACCATATGCATACCTTGAATCCACACGGTCACAGTCACATCCATAATCTATGGAATCTTCCCTTACTTCCCACTCCATCAGCTGAATAGTTTTGGTTTCACCTAATGAAGGGCTTTATTATGCTGAGATTAGAATCTCAACATAGACAAGTTTAAGGGACACTTAACCTGCCATAGATAGATAGATAGATAGATAGATAGATAGATAGATAGATAGATAATATGCCTATAATTGGATTCCAAATGTACATTGTGTAGCTTTCAGTGTAAGAAAGGCTTACTATTAGCTGGAGACTATGAAAGGATAAATGAAAATTACAACATCTTGAAATAAGAGATAAATAATGGAAGATACGTTATTTTATAAAGCTCAATTCATATTATAGTGTGTTAGTGAAATCAATGATTTACACTTAAAGTTTTTCCTAGTGGAAAAAAATGAAATTGCCTTCATCAAGGAAACCATAACTATTTCCACAAATGTTTATATTTCTATCTGGAGTGACTGTAGATTTGAATGATCAGAATTTTTCCCTTGAAATATGTTATTTTAGAGCTTGTCATGGTAATACTCCTCACAGTATCAATTTAGCTCTCAAACAAGCTTCTAGAGTATTTTCAAATTTAACCTTTTCTACTTCAGGAAATATAAAGGGAGCTGGGATTTCATAATATTTTATAGGTAATGAATTCAGGTACTTTCTGAGCAAGAAAGAAGGTTAAATGAAACCAAGCACAAGAGAGTGTTTGCTCCCTTTAGAGGAAAATTGTATAAATTAGTGTGTTTATGTTCCATACTTCAGATTGTCTAAACATACAAACATTCTGCATAATAAGCTTTTATGATTTATTTTTTTCTACAAGCAAAATTATTTCTTCAATGCCAAGTAATCTGAGGTTGGCTAATTCCCAATATTTTAATTTCATTATGTACACACATAACATGCACCCATGGAAGACATTTGCATATACATGACTTTATTAAGAAATCTCAACCCATATTTAGTAAGTAAAGATATTATTTTCCAAGAACATTTGCTGAAGAAAATCGTGCACAAGACCCCTTATTATATTTAAGATATGATAGAATTATGAAAATACTCTCTTAGAAAAAGCTCATTTGTTGATACCATTCCAGAGGTGTATTTACTGGATAAAGTACTATATTGATAATTTATTTTGGTACCTTCATTACAGTCTTGAATCTCTGCTTCCTGATTTTACAGCCAACAGAAGACCACGCAGCACACCTCAGGGTGAGCGCTGAGTGCTATTGTGATCTTCCTGCTTCTCATGACAGAGGGTTCGCATGACACATTCTGTCAACTGTCCTTGGTTGCTGGCAAACGTTGCCTCAGCTCTGGATGCAAAATTTGATTTTCCCAAACTAAGTTTCCTCTG
The DNA here is from genome assembly GCA_004024765.1 of Zapus hudsonius. NCBI lineage: Eukaryota > Metazoa > Chordata > Mammalia > Rodentia > Dipodidae > Zapus > Zapus hudsonius. Next base: position 10,051 of record PVHP010020415.1, on the reverse strand, counting down.
AATCAACTTGACTACCTCAAAATGCAATTTAATGGTGCTATTTTAAGACTGAGCTACGCCTTGAAACGCAGCTACCTTACTAGGCTATTGGGGATGGACAAATCCCATCAAGCCACACAGACGTTCTTGCCCCATGACACTCAGATGCTCTGCCAGGCTTGTGTTGAGAAAAGCGGAATGGGCTCAAAGTCAGTGCTTTGAGTTCTTCTGGAGCCCATCTGAAAAGTCAAAGAATGCCTTTATCGGTTTTTATGAATGAAATCATCAGACAGTAAGTTCAGGAAGGTTTCTCTTCTCTTAGACTGTTGGTTTCAGTGGCTCACTGCCTTCTTCTGTCTCTCTGAATGCGAGAATGCTGCTGCAACCCCTGATCTGTCAGCCTGTGGTGAGTGAGGGACACTTGCCTTTTCTTGCTGTCATCATGGTTTGCTGGAATCATCGTGTTGTGTTTCAAGCCCGAGCTGACACTGACTTAGTCTGTCCTGGAACACTAAGCTACTCTCACATTCCAAACCTTTAAAGGAATCTTCCAGAAAGAATTCACACATATAATCCTTTAGTAACGTTGATGTAAGCATCACGTATCATATTTTCATTTTTTAAAAGTGCCTTTATTTACTTATTTGAGAGACAGAGAGGGGGGATATGGACAATTTATGACCTCTTGCCACAGCAAGCTCCAGATTCACCCATCACTTGGTGCATCTGGCTTTATGTAGATAGAGGAGAATTAGAATTGAAACCAGGCTGACAGGCTTTGCAAGCAAATACCTTGAACTGCTGAGCCATTTCCCCAGCCATGTTTTCTTTCATATGACAGTGGAAGTCATCAGTAGACATGCCTGGTGTTTCAGCTAGGTCCTCGTGAGCCTCATATCAATCAGTGATGGTATGTTGAGAAGGAGACAAGCCAGACTGTGAAATCTCTCCATAAAAGGACAATGCATGGCTTTTGAGTGCATCATATATATGGTTTGAAAGATGGGCTTCCCTTTTCCCTTTTCTTATGTGCACACCCAATTAAGGTCACTTAGAGAGAAAAAGAAAGAAGCCACAGGAACATTAACACAAGTGATTAAAAAAAAAAAACTAGCAGTCATTGCAATGGGACCCAGGACACTTCACCCCAACACAGGATCATGGGAGACCTGGATATGTCATAGCAAAATATGAATCTAGCATGTTGAGTGGCTTCATCTAGCTTGTTTGAATAAATGAACACATAGGAGAAAAATCTATAAAATAAATCTCTAAGTGTAAGGCTCTCTTCTCTTCCTCTCAGTACTAGGAAGAGGAGGGGAAAACTCACAAACTAGAGAGAAGACTTGGACTTCACTCTGCTCACAAGCTTTATTTTTGACTAATGTGTGGTTTGGGGCCTACACATCACCACAAAATTCTTCTCCACGCATGTTTATGTCTCCACAGCCTGAAGTTTAATTTTTTTTGAGAACTACATTAGAATTTTTAAAACAATAAATAATCTTTCTACCCCTCTGTACATTGGCCATAGTCACAATGATTTTCAGTGAGGGGCCCTACTCAAGGGGGTTGATAGTATTTCCTGTCATGAATGCACCAATCCGTCTTTGAGGAAGGGACAAATTCTAGCCCACCCCATGGCTATTAAGATCTTTCTGCTCTCTCTTCCACAAGGTTCCCTGAGCTTTGAAGAGTATGTTCTGAGTTTCCTTAGTGCTGAGACCTCAAGAGCCTCTGATTTTTCTGTCTTCTGAGTTTTGAGTTTCCTCATCATCTTCTGCAGTTTCCCTAGAGGAGGTTGTCAAGCTAGCAGTGAGGGCAGTACTCACATTAAATCCACCACTTTCTCCATAATGTCTCCTGTGTTCTGGTAGACGGCACAGATATGCTTCCTCTCGTGCTAACCATTTGACTGTCAAGCCAGTTTTTCTCAGCTTGAAAGCTGACTGTTTGCTACACTCCAAATAGCACATTGGAAATGGTATACTGTTTTCTTTCATGTGTACATGATGTCCACTAATGATTATATTTGTTAATCTATTTTTGTTAAATAACCTTTGAGAAACCATGAATATAGTGAGGATACAAAACACATCTCTCACCTCAAAGGGAATGAAATACTTTGTTTTAATGCCAAAATAAATGACCACTGCCATAGAATAGGCCTGAATTCACAGAATTGGTTATGTGAATTCTTATAGTTATAGAACCAATGATGATCATAAATGAATGTGCTTGCCAGATGTATTGATGGCTTACAGCAAAGTGGGAAATTTCTAAGTTTCAGATTTCATCTAACAGCATTCTTAGCTGTGGGTTGGAGGAAGCTAATGGTATGCTAAGCATAAGTTCCCAAGAATCTACCTGAGAGTTGAAAAAGATGCTAGATCAGGTGCAGAGGTGAGTCATAAATGGCTGGTAAAGGGACTACTGATAGTCTAACCTAAGTGGGGCTCTGGGTCTGAAATACTTTAACCCTCTGTGATCACAAAGTTCTCATCAGCCAATCAATCTGCAGAATCCTCAGGAAGCTTTCATTCACAATAAAAATGTTCAAAAAATCAAAAAAGTCACTTTCCCTCCTCAAATATTAACACATGTTAAAAAATGAGATTAGTTTGATTTCTCAAATTGAATCACATGTGTCTTCTTGAGGCATCTGGATTATTCATGCAAGTTTGTTAAACTATAAAAACAGTGATGGAAATGTGAGGTCATCAATAGTATGTGAAAACATGAATTTTACATAAAAAGGAACAAAGTTTCAGAGAAAAATTGAAGGTTTCCTCACACAGTTTGTAGGTTAAGTGATATAGTAGGGATACTGTTTGGGAAAATAGTACATCATTTTCAAATGTAATAATGTAGCTTGAAAATTTTTGGTCAGCTTTTGAATTTATTAGATTCTGTAGGAGGCAAAAACTGAGAAGTAGTAATTCAAAATATTTATAGGGCTTTAAAAAATCTTTGATGCAAAAGGAGATGATACGGGATTAGGAAAGGGAACCATCAGGTACCAGGTCACCTATGGAGGTATGATAAGACTCTAAATCTAATTCCGACAACTGGAAATTCCCCATGTTGGGTAGAAAGTATTAGGGTCTTAAGTAATTATCTTGCATAGTCAGTTTTGAAAATTGTTCCATTAATAGCAGGACCTTAAAGGCTGAAGTGAATAACTAGAGGCAGCCACAGTCTTTGTAGTTGGAGAATAAGGCTTTTGTTGGTTGGTTTTGTTGTTGCTGTTGTTGGTGGTGGTGTTTTGTTTTGGGGCGGGAAGCAAGATGATCTTCCTTACTCTTATTTTTGCCTGCCATAATTTCTGTTTGCAATTTCTTTCTTTTAATATTTATTTGCTTGACAGAGTGAAAGAGAGAATATGGGTGCACTAGGCCCACCTGCCACTGCAAATGAACTCCAGATGCAGTCACCACCATGCACATCGGGCTTCACCTGGGTACAGGGAACTGGAACTCAGGCCATACTACACAGTCCATAGTCTACCTGAGGGTCCACTCTTAGTGCAGGCTTCTTCCAATATGTAATTGCATCTATGCACCAGTGTAATGTCATATGGAGCAGTTTCACTGACCTAAAATCCCCTCTGCTTTACTTGGACATCCCTCCAACTCCTGATTTGTGGCCACCACTGATCTCTTTATAGTTTCTGTAATTTTGCCTTTTCCAGAATATCACATAGCTGGAATCATAAAACAGGGATTCTTCTAGATTGGATTCATTCACTGGCTAATTTGCATTTAGATTTCCTCGGTGTCTCCCTCACCACATGACATAGTGGCTCATTACTTTCAGCATTGACTAATTTCCCATTTTACGCATGTGACCATTTCTCCACTCACTTCTTGAAAGGAATCTTGTTTGGTTCCCAGGGTGAAATTTTATGAATAAAGCTGCATGTCCACACATGTGTGGTGTGGATGAATGTTTTCAATTTCTTTGGGAAGAGTCAATTAGATGAGCAACTTTTACATGGTTCATTCTCAAATTTCACTACCAAATATGTTATTTAATTTATCAATACAACAAAAGTTCGGCATTTCCTCCTCCTTTCTTTCATAGGCAAACACTAATTAGTGAATATGATTGTCTTATTTCTGAGCTGGATTTTCAAAAAATATTTTATTTATATATATTTATATTTGTTTGCAAGCAGAGAGATATAGAGAGGAGAGAGACAGAGAATGGTATGCCAGGGCCTCTAGCCGCTGCAAACAAACTCCAGATACATAAGCCGCTCTTGTGCATCTGGATTTACAGGGGACACGGGAATGGAACCTGGAATCAACTTGCTTTGCACCCAAATGCCTTGAGCACTGAGCCATCTCTGCGGTAACCTCTGAGCTGAAATTTTATCAACGTGCCAAAGATTCTAGGCAAAATAATGTGTTCAAATATTGTTTTTCAGTTCCTGTCTGAAACCTGGAAGAAGTGCTTTTTTACCACAGCTTTTCTTTTGTCTAGGCAACTGAGTATTTAGGTAGTTAACTATTTTCTCACTTTTTCTAGTACTCACATGAATAGTACTATACTAGCTACCTAGAAGAGATGTTGATTCATTGCATACAACTTATACCTTACAACTTTAACACTTATTTGTCTATAAAATTCCCTCCTCAGTTAAGGAAAAGTTAATGGGAGCTGAAACAGAAGATGGAAATGACATCACCATGAAGACAAGAAAAATATACACTCAACCAGAATCTGGGTTGAACACTTACATAAGAGGAAAATAAACTCCTAGTTTGTTAAACCACTGGAAAATTCATGTTTATTTTTATGACAGCTAACATTATATTAAGTAATACAAATCATGTATTATATCCTTTTAACCACAGTACTGTAAAATTGCTTATAAAATCAAAAGGCAGCAATGAACATGTGTCATAATATGCCAGCTATTGTAATCAGAATTGCTACAAAAAGCATGAATAGTGCACACTTATACCCTAGATTAAGTTTCTGAGTTTTACTGCTTAAAAGAGCTTAAATTCTATAATGATTATTAAATGAATATGCATTTCTAGAGAAAACCATAATAAATATTGTTTGACTACTTAAATGCAAGCAAATGAAAATGCGCTAGCAATCATAGGAACCATTTATACATTGTAATATGATTATAATATAAATAAGTATGCATATGTCCTAGAAAAAATGAAGAGATTAGAGAAAGTCTCAATTTGGAGAAGCTGCCTATGTCTCATTAAGCTTCAAGGTGAACTTCCTTCGGAACGCAAATTATTCCTCATAAATTTTCATGGTCATTACTAAAATACATAATGACTATGCATGTTCAACACACAGTGTGTGTTCGGAGAATAATGCATTTACTCATTCTTCCAAAATATTTTAAAACCTTATCCCTTTTTTGGTTTTGTTTTAACCACACAATGATTTCTCTTCACTAAATTATTTAATTTGTTTTTATTGAAGGACTTACAAGGTTATTATATATAACTAATGCAGTAATGATTAAGAATATTTTTATTACATATCACGGGCATATCATTCGTGAAGATGTGTAGAGAATTTATTTCTTGGCTTAGTAGTTAGCATTCTGCCTTTTTAACCTACTGATTTGTTTTTCTGTTGAGAATATGAACCTTTCACCAGTCCCATTTTTGCTCTTTTTTCTAGGAAACCCCAAGCCAAGTTTGATGACAATTTTGAGAAGCAGGACAGCTTTATATTTTTATAGTTACTTTGTGGTATATTCTTTCTCTCTTCAATGTACTTTTGCAATTTTATTGCATAATTTCTGGGAAAATTTTCTATTTTGGCAAAGGAATAGGGAATAAAAATATGTACATATATAAAATAGTAGCACTTGCAACTTGGCCTATATTTATTTATTTTAATTGCATTCATTTGTCTTTTCAGTGTAGCTTTTAAAAAATAAAACAAAATGCCTTTTGATCCTCTATTTGCGTTACTGAATGACAGAGGGTACAATGAAACACAAAACACACGCACAAAGAAACAGATTCTGTCCAACATGACAGAACATGAAATCTAGTCACCATGTTAAAGCATGCATAATTGTAAATGTACCAAGACATGAAGTTAAATTCTGACCCTATGAACATCTTTGCTCTCATGAACAGTAGTCCTATGCTATGCAGGCTGTGATGGAACAGCCTCTAATCCCAGCTCTTAAGAGGCTGAGGCAGAATTGGGAGATCATGACCTTGCTGGGTTACATGGTGAAATTGAGACCCTTTCTGAAAAAACAAACAAAAGCCCTATGAACACAATAAAAATTCCTCTGAGAGGCTGGTAACTATTATGTTTAAAGAGTGCTTTTCCCTAACTTTTCCTGCTTGAGACTATCCATATGTGTGTGCAAATTATTCAGAATGGAGACAGGAATAAAAAAAATGAAGCTGTTCTGGAATCAAAATCAATGAATAAGGTTGTGAGCCACCAAGTGTGGAAATTAATATGAAAATGGGGTCACAAAGGTGACCCCAAGGAGGGAAAGATACAATGGTGAAGCATTGTGTAGGGCAGAACTAAAAAGGACACAGGCTCTACCTACACAGCTGAAGTTTTAAGCATAAGGCACAAACACATTTCACAGTCACTTGTGGGTTTCTAGAACAAACAAGGCCTTTATTAACTGTGCATTACCTTAAATGAGAAGTCAATTTTATGAACAGTTGGACTATTTGTGTTAATATCATTGACCTCTATAGCTAATCTTTTACAACAAAACCTTTCTCTATCATGAATCATAACTTGCACATTATATTGGCCATAATTTTAAGAAGCTAACACATACATAGGGTGTCCATAAAATGTATTGCACAAATCAAAATAAAATTGTTTGATATGGGCTGGAGAGATGGTTTAGTGGTTAGGGTGCTTGCCTGCAAAACCTAGAGACCCAGGTTCAATTCCCCAGTACCCACATAAGGCCCACTGCAGAGGGTGGCACATGCATCTGGAGTTCATTTGCAGTAGTTAGAGGCCCTCCTGTGCCCATTCTCTCTCTCTCTCTCCTTACTTATAAATAAATAAAGAAATAAATAAATAAATTTTAATTACCTGATATTTCCCCAAGTAAGACAGTATTAAAATGTTGCTATAGTACTTTAGGCTTGTTCTACTTGCAATAGTCTTTAGAGCTTACCCAAGCCCTCTCTCTCTGGCTTCTGCAGTCACAATGTCTGAGTGGTCTAGTGAGCAGGACTTATTTTCTGTCATTGCCTCCTCCTAGTTTCTGTGGAGGTTGATATTCACAAAGACACACACTCTTGTGAAATTTTTCCTCTCTTTATTTCATCATACCAGTCTCTCCCATGTCTTGTCAGTCATAGTATCCATTTCCTTTTCCTTTCTTTTCCTCTTACTCTTTAATTCATCTCATAGGGAAGATGTACAAATACAAATGTATGTGAATATAGCTTTCTATATCTAATCTATATCATGTCATCTATATTTATAGCATCTATATCTATATCTATCTAATCTATATCTACATCTATAGATATTGGGCTTTCACGCTGGATTGATTTAATTTATCTGTCTATGATGCTAGGAAATTTATCTTTGAATAATATTCATGCAGCAAAGACCTCTTAGAATCTTCCCACCAAGACCACTGTAAACTATAAACTGAGAACCATATTTGTACGTGTAGCTACGCAACAGTTTTAACCACACCTCAGCATTATCATAGATTATTAAGAGCCTAACTATTCATTGTTATATACTCTCATGAGACCCATCCTCTCTCTTAGCACTAGGAAGAAAAATCTCCCATCTTGAGAGTTTTTACCCCACAGAATCTTTCATGATCCACATGTAATTCTCAAGAACCCTGATCAATTCCACTAATTACTTCTGTCTTTCTTATCATATTGTCTGATATCATACCCTAACCCTTTACCTGGTCTACAATTCAAACAGATAAATCTGTTCAAATGCATGTTGTAAATGTAAATAAAGCCTTGAAATATCCAGCCTAAGATCTTATATTCCATTTATGATCCGTATGTCTGTAGCCAGGCATGGTGGCTCAGAGGTAGGAGGATCACCCTGAGTTTGAGACCAGCCTGAAATTACATAGTTAATTCCAGCTCAGCCTACACTAGAGTGAGACCCTACCTTGGAAAACAAGCAAATATAAAGATTCACGTGTCCCTATCTAAGGCTCTTATCACATTTAAAATTAAATTCACACTCATTAGTAGACCCTATGAGAGTCTTTATGACTCAGTTCTCCTCTATCCAAGGCCATTTTCCAAACATGTGACTTAGAGGAAAAGTCATTTTCATACTATTTCATCTTAAACCTTCACATAACTGAATTTCATAACTACACTTCTCATTAAGTCTTTCAAATGTCAATACAGGTTCCTTCAAATTTATTTTAATCTACCTCAGACTTCTGTTTGCTTTAATAGTTTAATTATGTCATGTTTTCAATATTTGTATTTATGTATTTACAAGGAAAGAAAGTGAGAAAGAGAGAGAATGTGTGTGCCAGGGGTCTGCCACTACAAATGAGCTCCAGATGCATGCATCACTTTGTGCACTTGGGTTTATGTGGGTACTGGAGACTCAAACCCAGGCCATGCAGCTCTACAAACAAGCATCTTTAACTGCTGAGCTATCTTTCCAGCTTATGTTATGGTTTCAATGACTCACATGTCGTTGACTGTTTCCCTATAGAACATAAAATATATGTCAAATACTATATCTTATTTGTTCATAAGAATGCCTTCTGAGTTAATTGAGTGAAGTAGGAAATAGGAAATTAATTTGGATTTTATGAATAATGATAAAATTTTGACTAAAACACAATTCCTGAGAGTTTTTCTTGTGAAATATAAATAATTAATTGCAAAATGATATCTACTTTATTTGCAGAGCTAAAATTAATAATACTCAGAGAGGTTACATATGTTGGGATTCATAAAGACCTCAATGTAAGGCATGAACAGTGGTCTGTTGTCTCAAATTCTATACTATGTAGATTTGAGTCTATCTCTAGCATGAAAGATGAAAGTATATACTTATATGAAAGTAAATAAATATGCTAAGAAATAGTCACTAAATTGTTGAGATTTACCTAAGGCATTGGGACAGGCTAGTATTCTCACAACTGGGAAGATCTCTTCAGGGGGATGTGGGATACTGTCTGCCATTTGCCATAGTTCTATTCTGAGTGCTTCTGCTAAATATCCACTCTTGCTTCAAGGACCTAACTATTAACTACGACAAGTGTTTCATATCATGAGTCCTTTAAGGACTGAGTTTGTATGAATTGATTTTTATAGAAGAACATGTGTCTTCTTAGTATCCTTTCATTCCAACCATCAATCCATTTCATCTTTTAATAGAAGAGGCTGTGTGATAGCTGAGCTCTTATTTTCTGTAACATGAACAGTGTGCGCTTCCTACTGTAATCCTTAGTGTCTGCCACTGGGTAATGGGAGGGGTGTTTTAAATCTCTTTGATGAAATGAAGCATTTTTCCTGTTTGATCTCAAGCTTAAAGTGGATCCCCCATTGTGAACAACCAAACGCTCCTTCATTCCTCTCCTACAACACTGGGAAATTTCCTTCTGGGACCTGAAGTTCAGAGGAATGTGTTTAACCACTCCACAGTAAATGCTGGGCTGGTTATCCTAGCATTCACTTTGAGAACTGACATCTCCTATGGTAACAAGTGGAGAACTTAAAAGTGCCCAATTCAAAATTTATACTTCCACTTTCAAATAGAATGTCTCTGATTTTAAATGTAGACAATGTGGATAAACATGTCAATAAATGCTTGTCATATTTTACTCAGCAACATATCACTGAAGAGATGCATAAATAGAGAGATTTCCAAAACTCTATGTAACCATTTAATAGAAAATTTCTCAGAGTAGAAACAATGAGATAGGTAGCAGATTGATCACAAGCAGGTAGGAAGCCTGCAGGAAAGTGTAAAAAACACCACAATACTTTTATTGTAGCAACCCTGAAACAAAAATATAGATAGATGATAGGTAGATATAGATATAGATATAGATATAGATATAGATATAGATATAGAT
>PVHP010020414.1:19816-30773 GCA_004024765.1 Zapus hudsonius | reverse complement strand
CCGTGGAGGATCCATATGGAACCCCGCAGAGAATGACGGGAGGAACGAGGGACCCACAGCCACAGACATTCAATCTACACAGGATAAGCCAGTGAGACAGAAACCAACGATCTTCGACACAAAGACCCCTAAACTCACAACCTTAAAGCAGCCTTAATACTCATCCACCACGACTCAGGGAACTATGTGGAAGAGGGGGTGGAAAGATTGTAAGAGCCGTGGTGGGGGAGACTATCCAGAGGCATGGCACCCTTCAGTATCAACACACTTGGGCCAGGAGGACTGGGCTGAGTACTAGGCTATCCAGGGTCCCCTGCCACAAAGACTGATCTAGACGGCCCACGGAGGAGGATATCCAGCTGATTGGGGATGGGGAGGGGGGGCATTGGGGAATTGGGGATAACAACTCATTGTTTGCCCACTGAATAATGTAACACATTATGGGCAATAAATATATATTTAAGATTAAAAAAAAAAGTCATGGGCCTCCACAGGAGTTTGGAGTAATTGCTGTGTGAAGTGAGACCAGGGGAGAGGAAGAGAGCCACCCATAACCCTGAGGTCAGAGTCTGGCCCAGGCTCTTCCCCCAGGGACAAGTGACTCAGAGAGGGTTAGTCACTGCACAGGGTTATCAGGTGAACATGCAGGTGAGAGGTCCAGCATGGAAGTTCAAGGTGAGAGCAACCATGTGTACTGGTGTTGTTTCCCTTGGAGGAGATAGGATGCTCAGAAAGGATCTTTTACCTACCTGGGCCCACAGACATCTGTATCCCTTCACTCAGTTACCTGTGAGAGTCTGGCCTGTCCCCCACTGGCTGGTTGGGAGACCCCATGAGACAGAAATGGAGTTGCAGGTCTTCACATTGTTGTACTGTTAACTGAGTTCCTACTCAAAGCCAGGCTGTCTGTGCTCTGCACGCACATGTTAAGTTCCCCACCAGTTTACCTGGCTACGGGAGTGGACGCAAACTGCTAGTGTGGTCTGCTCAGGCCTATGTCATTAGCCACCAGGCACCATCTATCCCCTACCTCCTCTTAGGAGACACCCCAACTCAACACCTGTTGGAAGGAAGGAAATGAGGGGGCCTGTGGGAAAAGTTGTGTGGGCTCCACATTGGAGATGATGGAGACTAGATGAAAACAGAACTCGTGACACAGGTGTGAAACTTTGTCATCTCTGGGCTAGAATCGCAAGCCTCCTGATGCCAGCCCCTCCCCCTTCCCTGCTCAGATTCACCCCAGCCCCTCGCTTGGCCCCTTTTGCCGGCTTCCCTCCCCCAGTCTATGGCCTCCACCCCACAGGGATCAGATATGGCCTTTGTCTTTCTGGCTGGCTGCTCCCTTTCAGGGATAAAAGGCTCTGTGTCTGGGAAACCATAGCTCTGGGGAGCCTGGGGGCAACATGGGGACCTTTCCTCTGCATCACCTTCCCTGAGCCTGGTGCCCCACAGTGGTGAGCCCCAGGGGAGTTGAGAAGAACGCTGCATTTCTGGGTCCCTGCTCAGATGAGGGGGATGGGGAGAGCCAAGCAGAAAACTGTGCCCTCTGGAAAGGCCAGGGAGCCCCAGAGGGCTGAGCTAGGGAGCAGCAGCCTTGGGTTTAGGCCCCTCCCTGTGTGCTCTCACTCAGACTGCAATGGCATCTGAAGGGGTCCTAGCCTTTCTTGTGGGGTTCTTGGGTACACTGTGCGCTGCCCCCTTCTACCAGGGAAACACATTAACTATTAACTAGCTTGAGGTAAGCTGAGAGCTGTGGTACGATGACAAACAGGTTATAGGGGGCTGGCTCAGCTGTTAAAGGTGCTTCGTGCAAAGACTGGGTTCAGTCTGGATGCAAATCTGTGATCCCAGCGTGCCTGTGTCAAGCAGTCTGATGTTCATTCGCTTGCAGTCTGGAAGTTTGTTTGCAGAAGCCAGAGGCTCTCAGAAAAGGTGGAGCGTTGGCACCTTGAGGTTGTTCTCTGACCACTGGCCACACCCACTCACCCCCACACACCACACTCCCCCACACACACACCCACACCACATACACCCCCACACCCACACCACACACACATCACACACCACACATACACATACACACACCACACACACACCACACACACCCCCACTACATACACACACACACACACCACACACACATACATCCACACACCACACATACACCCCCACACACACACCACACACACACCACACACACACATACATACACAACACACACCACATACACACACCCATGCCATGCCACACACACATACACCACACCACACAACCACCACTACACACCACACACACACAAATTATTAGTTTTTTAAAGACTACTGCAGTTTTATATCAATTTATAATCATAATTATTATGAATAGCGACCATTTGCATAGCATGTACATGGCTACATACTCCATGTACTCTGGTCATCCAGTCTTCCCAGTCAGATATACATTGCTTCTTCAAGGTGGGGTCTCGCTTTAGCTCAGGCTGCTCTGGAACTCTGTAGTCTCAGGCTAACCTCGAACTCACAGCGATCCTCATACCTCTGCCTCCCGAGTGCCGGGATTAAAGACGGTGTGCCATCATGCCTAGCCTCAGCCATATTTTATAAATGAAAAAACTGAGGCTCAGAGGAGTTAGCTCCCTTGTCCATGGTGAAAGCGGTGAAGTTTTGAGGCTACACACCAGTAGGTCAGGATCATGCTCAGTGCCAGAAAGGTGCTGTGTTTATTTATTTTTTTGTTTATTTATTTATTTATTTTTGTGGTGCTGAGGACCGAACCCAGGGCCTGTGCTTGCTAGGCAAGCGCTTATCCACTGAGCTAAATCCCCAACCCCAAGGTGCTGTGTTTAATCTTGCTTGGTCCTTTCTTGGAGCTTTGTGATACAGACACATTGCCTAATGTCTGTCCACCTCCATATTTTCATGAGTGCAATAGTATTGATGACTTGGATCTTCACAGTGTCTTAGGACTCAGTGAGCTCCACCATTCATTCATTCATTCAGCAGCTGGGTCCCAGGGGCCCTGCCTGTTCCAGACAGAGAGAAGTGAGCAAGGTGGACACGGTCCTGGCCAGCCAGCTCTGCAAGACACGTACTCCAGAGAGAGGCAGGCTCTGTAAGGAGTGGCAAGCAGAAGGAGAGCTCATGTCTGCCTGTCTCAAACCAGGGCTGGGCTTCCTGGGAAGTCTTCACCTAAGATGGGACGGTGATGGGCCGTGCACAGGGAGGTCACGCACACAGAGAGCTTCACCCTTTCTGGATAGCCGCTCCAATGGGAAATGAACCAATGGAGCTTCTGTATAGGGAGGACAATGGGGAATCCTAACAGGTTTGTTGTTGTTGTTTTAATATTTTATTTATTTGTTTGAGAGAGGGAGGGAGAGAGAAAGAGAGAGAGAGAGAGAGAGAGAGGGGAGAGAGAGAGAGAGAGAGAGAGAGAGAGAGAGAGAGAGAGAGAGAGAGAGAATGGGCATGCCAAGGCCTCCAGCCACCACAAACAAACTCCAGATGCATGCACTACCTTGTGTGTCTGGCTTTATGTGGGTACTGGGGAATCTGGTCCTGCTGCTTTATAAGCAAATACCTTAACCACTAAGCCATCTCTCCAGCCCCTTGTTTATCTTTTTACTATTTTTTAATTTTCTGGATGCTCCCTCCCCTCCACGGAGAACTTCACCCTTTCTGGACATTCCCTTTCATGGGAAACGGGCCAATGGAGACTCCATATTGGAGGACAGTGGGGAAGCCCAACCATTTCATTTATCTTTTTAATATTTTTAATTTTCTAGGTGCTTTTTTAAAAAAAGTTCTGAGGTGACAGCAGTGGAACAAAAACACCTGCCTCATGAATCTTACAAGGGAAAAATCCAGTAGACAAATTCATAATTACAACATCAGCGAGCTGGATGATACTAAGTGCTGTGATAAATCAAGAGAAGGGGAGTCCAAGGTGTGTCTTAAGATAAGCAAATTACAAGGGAGACAGGTTTATTCTGGCTTGTGATTTTAGTCCATGGCCACTTGGCTTTGTGGTTTGGGGTCTGGGGTGGAGCCACGCTGATCACCTCATCGCAGCCAGGAAGCAGGGAGGAAGGAGTGAGATCCCCTTGACATCCCAGTGATCTTTCTTTCCACTAAACCTCACCTCCCGAAGGTCTCACCACTTCCCAACAGCACTCGGGCTAGAGACTAAGCCTTTATTGTTTTGTTTTTGGTTTTTCGAGGTAGGGTCTGGCACTATCCCAGGTTGACTTGGAATTCACTATGTAGTCTCAGGGTGGCCTTGGACTCACAGTGATCCTCCTTCCTCTGGCTCCCAAGTGCTGCTTCAAGCATTTCACATGTGGACCTAGGAGAGGACATGTCAGGTCCACACCTTAAGAGGAGGAAGCTTACTTAGAACATGATAACAGTGGGAAGGTTGCTCCTGGCAAAGGGGTCAGCAAAGGCAGAGGTGCCAAGGAAGGAGCATGCCTGGGATATTAGAGGGAAAACACGCGTGTAGTGAGTTGAGAAAGGAGAGTAGTCATGGAAGGAATGGGGGGTGTGCATGTGCGTGTACACCAGCATGAATATGGAGTACAAATTATGAAAGCCTCAGTATCACACTTGTTTTTTTTTTTTTGTGAGGTAGGGTCTTCTCACTCTACCCCAAGCTAGCCTCAAACTCACAGCGATCCTCCTACCTCTGCTCCCGCGTGCTGAGATTAAAGGCATACATTACCATGTCAGGCTTGCAGTTTATTTTTTAAAAATATTTATTTGCAAACACAGAAATCCAGAGAGGGAGAAAGAGATACAGAGGGGAGAGTGGGTGTGCCAGGGTCTCTTGCCACTGCAAACTAGCTCCAGATACATGCAGCACTTTGTGCATCAAGTTTTACATGGGTACTGGGGAACCAAACCCAGGCCGGCAGGCTTTGCAGGCAAGCTGAGCCGTCTCTCTAGCCCCTTTTCGCTCAATTTTTTAAAAAAATTTTATTTACTTATTTGAGAGAGATGGAGAGAGAGAGAGACCAAGAGAGAGAGAGAGAGAGAGAGAGAGAGAGAGAGAGAGAGAGAGAGACAGACAGACAGACAGACAGACAGACAGACAGAGAAAGAATGGATGGGCACACCAGAACCTTCTGCCATTGCAAAGGAACTCCAGGCACATGTGCCACTTTGGGCACCTGGCTTTATGTGGGTACCCGGGCCATCAGGCTTTGCAAACAAGTGCTCTTGAAACAGCTGAGCCATCTCTCCAGCCCAACCACAGTTCATTTTTAAAAAAATATTTATTTGAGAGAGAGGCAGACACAGAGAGAGAGAGAGAGAATGGGCGCACCAGGGCCTCCAGCCACTGCAAATGAACTCCAGACACATGTGCCCTCTTGTGCATCTGGCTTTATATGGGCACTGGGGAATCGAACTCTGGTCCTTCTGCATTGCAGGCAAACACCGTAACCGCTAAGCCATCTCTTCAGCCCCACAGTTCATTTTTGATGCTAGCCACCCAGAGCTAGTGTGGATTTCACAGAGGGAGAGACTTCCCACTTCACACATCAGTTTCAAGTTCAGGAGTGCCTGAGCGGCCCACACTTGTTTTTCACCCTTTTAATTCAGTGTAAGTTTTCTTTATAATTACAATTATAAAAATAACCTATACTTCTGACCAGTTGGCTACAAAATCAGGGATTTTCACGAACCTTTCTGGTTTGATAATTTCATAAATGGGATTCATGGAATTTAAGAAAGTATCATCCTTGGTTCTAGTTTCAGAGCAGGATAATGAAATAGAGACCTGTGGTTGGAGAGCAGAGTGGGCCATGGACTTCAGTGTCTCCACCTGCGGTTTACCAGCATGGAAGCTCCCAGAGTCAGGAGTTTTACTGGGGTTTCAGTGTTGAGTTCTCAGCTCTTTCTTCTTCTTTTTAAATATTTTATTATTTTATTTATTTACGAGAGAGAGAGAGAGAGAGAGAGAGAGAGAGAGAGAGAGAGAGAGAGAGAGAGAGAGAGAGAGAGAGAGAGAGAGAATGGG
This sequence comes from Zapus hudsonius, assembly GCA_004024765.1. NCBI lineage: Eukaryota > Metazoa > Chordata > Mammalia > Rodentia > Dipodidae > Zapus > Zapus hudsonius. Next base: position 24,758 of record PVHP010020414.1, on the reverse strand, counting down.
CACACCAGGGCCTCCAGCCACTACAAACGAACTCCAAATACATGCGCCCCTTGTGCATCTGACTTTATGTGGGTCCTGAACTTGGGTCCTTGGGCTTAGCAGGCAAGTACCTTAACCGCTGTGCCATCTCTCCATCCACAAGTTCTCCCATGCAGTCATCTCCTAGCATAAACCCAGTGTATAGCCAGGCATGTGGGCACACACCAGTAACCACAGCACTCCAGAGGTAGAGTCAGAAAGACCAGGGATTTGGGGTTCACTTGGCTACATAGCAAGGCAAACCTGAGCTACATGAGACCTTATCTCAAACTAATAAACAAACAAAAAATAAAAACAGCGATGGTTCTACCATGAGTCACAAAGGCACGCCTATCACTTGGAAATTTCAAGGGTTTAGAATCTCTAGGTCCCAGAAACAAGGAGAAAACACAGACAAGTTCCTTTTAAAAAATTATTTTTATCTATTTATTTGCAAGGAGAGAGAGGGAGAGGGTATGCATACGCCAGGGCCCCTTGTCACACTACAAACAAACTCCATATACATGCACCACTTTGTACATCTGACTTTATATGGGTACTGGGAAATCAAACCCAGGCTGTCAGACTTTGCAAGCAAGCACCTTTAACCACTGAACCATTTCTCCAGTGCCCCTGACAAGTTAGTTCTTTAGTATAAAACATGGGTCTTAGGATCCCTAAGGACCTCGGCTTTTCCTTTGAACAGTATCAGATGCCATTTGGTAGGTTTGGAGTAGAGATGTGATATACTTGAATTTCTCTTTGGACAAAGTTATTCTGGCTGCTGTGTTAGCAGTACACCTAGGAAGGAAAGGGTCAGGGCAGCCAGACCCACGAGCAGCTGCTGCCATTGTCCAGGGAGAGATGGTGGTTGGCACCAGGGGTGCCTGTGCAGGCCATGCAAAGTGACCTTTCGTGAGTTATTTTTGGCATTAGAACCAGCAGGATTCACTGGTGGATTGGAGGCGGCGTGAATAGGGAAGAGGAGTCAGGGATGGTGGGGAGGTTTTGTCTTCAGGTCTGGAGCAATGAGCTAAAGAGCCATGTTCAGAGAAGAGAGCACAGGGTGAAAGAGCAGGAGCTCAGGTGTGTGTGCTTGAACGGGCCTTGCACACGCTAAGATGCTAAGTATGTGCTCTAATACTGAGCTACACCCCCAGCCAGAAGCTTCATAACAGACATATTCTGATACATGTTAAGACACTGATTGGATACCCAAGTAGGAGTGTTAAGTGGGCAGTTTGAGAGATGAAGTATTAACACATTGTATGACTAGGTGGTATAGTCCTGAAAGCAGGGAAGACAGACTCAAAGCAAGGTGCTGGGAGCCTGGGACACTCCAATAGGAAGCTGGTGGTGGGACAGGGGAGTTGGAGTCAAACCAGGAGTATGGGATCCAGTAGGACCAGTGAGAAAATCCCCTGCAAAGGCAGAAGTCAACTATCAGGGTCTACTCTGGCCCCTCAGGCAGATGACTAAGGAAAAAAGAAGTAAACAAATAACTTACAAAAAAACCATGAAGGCCAAAAGAGGCTAGTGATGGGTTGAGCAATTTGTTTCCTATCTGCCATAGTAAAACTGTTCTGGGGTGAGTGTATGCTTTGCTCTGCCTGATGTTTTGTTACGAGGAAGCCACGGGCTGAGTGGCTAGGTATGGGATCAAGAAAGGGCTTTTTTGTTTGTTTGCTTTTCTTTTTTGGTTTTTCAAGGTAGGGTCTCACTTGAGCCCAGGCTGACCTGGAACTCACTATGTAGTCTCAGGGTGGCCTCAGACTCACAGTGATCCTCCTACCTCTGCCTCCCAAGTTCCCAAGAGCTGGGATTAACGGCATGTGCCACCAGGCCTGGTCCTGAGAGGTCTTGTTTGTTTGTTTGTTTGTTTGTTTGTTTGTGCGGACATGCCAGACATAGGTGCCGCTTCTTGTGTCCAGCTTTATGTGTGTGGGTGGCTGTGGGATTGAACCCGGACTGTCAGGCTTTGAAAGCAAGCACCTTTAAACGGCTGAGCCATCTCTCCAGCCAAGAAGGGGTCTTTTTAAGAGGGGAGCAGCATTTATGCATAGATGCCCGTGAAAGCAGCGATTTAAGAAACTGGGGGTATTTGGTCATGAATGGAGGAGACTCTGGGGGCACATCATAACTCTTCTCACATGCTTAAAGGACTGTCATTGGAAGAGAATTAGATTTATTTTATGTGACTCTAGAGAAAAGAGCGACCAGGACCGTTGGATGGTTAGAAACCGCAAAGAGAAGGATTCCGGCACATCCCAAACTGGAATTGTGTGCATGGGTTATTTGCTCGGTTAGGAAGTCAGCACTGGCCGGGGCACCACGAGAGGAGTCCTGCTGGAAACAGTCTCTGCCAGCTAGTGGGAGAGGAGGACCGACCCGCCATGTATTGTAGAAGTGCTGGCCTGGCCGGGGTGGGGAGTGAGGGCTCAAGGGGAGCCATCATTCCTGGGCAGGGATCTTCCACCTTCCATAAGTGGGAGCCCACTCAAATAAATGAAGCTTAAAAAGGCACTTGAACCTCAGTTATTAGATACATTTTCTGGATGACCGGTCCGTGGAGGTGTAGCCTTTATAAAAATGAGATCTGAAAGATGCATGGTGCCGTGTTACTTACCGAGCACTTTCAGTCCTGCCCCAGAGCTGGTCTGCTGTGCCCTGCCTTGATCAGCTGGGTAAACCAAGGCTCAAGTTTCTGAGTCTTGTCTAAGTTGACAGGATAAAGAGGGAGCCCAGTGGACACACTGTTCCTCAAGCTAGGAAAGGCCCTCTCTAATGGACTCTCTCCCATACAGGTAAGTGCTTTGGGTCCAGGGTTTGGGTTTCAGATGAAACCCCCTCTTACTTCTGTTCCCAAGCTCAGTCCCCAGCAAGGACATACTCTGATCAAGCCAGTTTCCTGTCATCTGCCCGGGACCTTTCCTGTTGCCCTCTGTCCATTTCCATCCTTCCACTTCAGGATGCTCACTCTGGAGCTCAAGAGTTCCCCAAACCGTGGCATTTCCCATACTTCCTGGGCCAACGGTCCTCTGTCCCTGGAGTGTTGTGAGGCAAACAGGAAGGGTTAGACATGTGAATCCTGTAAATATGTAGTAAGGAAGGAGGAGAGGAGGCTAGAAGGATTATACTTAATACTAGCTGGGCATGGTGGTGCACACCTTTAATCCCAGCACTGGGAAGGCAGAGGTAGGAGGAGCGCTGTGAGTTTGAGGCCAGCCTGGGATGACATAATGAATTCCAGGTCAGCCTGGGCTACCTCAAAAGAAAAATAAATAAATAAAATTATATCTAATGCTGATGTTATTTTCATTCTACACATGAGGAAACTGAGGCACATTGCTCCAGGTTGACTAGCTGAGCAGGCTCCTACATGGCACATGTGAACACTGTGGTCTGTGGAGGGAAAATGGGAGAACCAAGGCCAGGAAGGCTTTTTCTCCCCCACTTTAAACAATTTTATAAATAACATGAAGGTTATGTTACATATAATATAAAGGTTATACTCTTTTTAAAAATTTGTTTATTTATTTATTTGAGAAAGAAAGAGGCACAGAGAATGGGCATGCCAGGCCCTCCAGCCACTGTAAACAAACGCCAGACAATGCGCCACCTTGTGCATCTGGCTTTACGTGGTTAAGGTAAGTTAAATGCCTTAAACACTAAGCCATCTCTCCAGCCCTAAAGGTTATACTCTGCTCCTGTTACCCTGGAGGCCCTCCTCAGTGGATTTATGGGAGTCACTGTGGGGTCATGAAGGACTCAGTCAGTCTTTGTGGGGTTTTGGGGGACTGTGCCGCAGGGTATTCCTACCCACTCTGTGGCTCTTACAATCTTTTCACCCCCTCTTCTGCAATGTTCCTGAGCCATGGCAGGCCTGTTGGCAGTCTGACTTAGTGTTGAGTTCTCCGTAGCCTCGGAATTTCTACTTTGATAAGTTTTAAAAAAATATTTTATTTATTTCCAAGGAGAGAGAAAGAGAGAGCAAAAGAGATAGAGAGACAGGGAGAATGGGCTCACCAGGGCTTCTAACAGTTGTGAACCTCCAGATGCATGTACCACTTTGTGCATCTGGCTTTACGTGCGTACTGGGGAATCAAACCCGGGTCGTTAGGCTTTGCAGGCAAGCACCTTAACCACTGAGTCATCTCTCCAGGCCTTTGATAGGTTTTGATTAATCACCATGTCTGTCACCATCGCCCTGGAGTTGGTTGTCAGGCTAGCAGTAAGAGCAGTTTACATGTCTCAGCTTCTTCTGCAATTTCTCCTGGGCCCTGGCAGATGTGGTAGAGGTGGCACATCTCATGGTGGGCAGTCGGCTATCTTCTTGTCTTGTTGGTGGATCTTGGTTCTCCTCTGTTTTCTCTGCCATTTGTAAAAGCAAGCAGATCTCCATTCAAGAGTGATGGCAGTTTGGGTAAAAGGGAGGAGTGGGGGGGAGTATGTGAAGTTATTTGAGAGATTTTGTTGTTGCGCAAGCCCACTCTTCTCCAGAGAGCAATTGGGGGGGGGGGCTTCTTTCTGAAGTGTGAGTTTCCTGACCATGGGGTTCGGGCTTGATTTCTAGTACCAGATATGAATTCTCTCCTACTTAGCGGGCCTCATGTCCAATCAGAGAACAGTTGGTTACCCGCAGAGTTTTCTTATTTTGGGGACCTTATGGGTTTCCCTGGCCAACAGCTTTCTGTGAGGGCAACCTAACTCTGACTGGGATTTACCAGTCAGAGTCCATGGTTTTAAGGTTAAGCTTTTTTCACCTTCTGTCCAGATTGTTCCCACTTCCTTCCATGAGCTGCCTTTGGTCAGGTGTTTTATCCAACAACAATAAAGTAACTGCTACAGGCAGCAAATATATATATATATATATATATATATATATATATATATATATATATATATATATATATATATATATATA
>PVHP010020414.1:0-19716 GCA_004024765.1 Zapus hudsonius | reverse complement strand
TAAAGCCAGATGCACAAAGTGATGCATGCATCTGGAGTTTGTTTGCAATGGCAAGAGGCCCTGGTGTTCTCTCTCTCTCCCTCTCTGTCTCTCTGCTTGCAAATAAATAAAAATATATTTTAAAAAATGGTTGGAGAGAAATAGCTCAGTGGTTAAGGTGCTTGCTTGCCTGCAAAGCTTAATGACCTGGGTTCGATTCCCCAGTACCCATGTGAAAGTCAGGTGCACAAAGTAGCACATGTATCTGGAGTTTGTAGTGGCTGAAAGTCCTGGTTTGCCCATTCTCTGTCTCACTCCCTCTTGCTTTCTGTATCTGTCTCTGCTTGAAAATAAAAATATTTTTAAAAATTTTAGGGGCTGGAGAGATGGCTTAGCGGTTTAGGTGTTTGTCTGCAAAACAGAAGGAACCGAGTTTGATTCCCCAGGACCCGCGTAAAAGTGGCACATGTGTCTGGAGTTCATTTGCAGTGGCTAGAAGCCCTGCATGCCCTTTCTCTCTTTCTTTGTCTGCCTCTTCCTCTCTCTCTTTCTCTTAAATAAATAAAATATTAAAAAAATTTTTTAAAAGAAATATTAGCAAATTTAAAGTCCCAGAGACAGAAACTACAGCTTCTCAGACTGAAATTGTTAAAAATCTTGTCATCATTAAAGATAAGCCAACTGCCCTGCATTGGGACACTAGGAAGGGTGCACTGAGGGCAAGAATCAACTCAAGGAAGGCTCAGGATAGTAAGATGAGAATTCTTTTGAAAGGAAAAGGTCTGAAGGCAGGATGCTGAAGGAGGTCTCTGCTTCCCAAGGTCAAGTTCGCAATAGCTGAGATCCAAAGACAGGCTTTATCCTGATTTGATAGTAGAACTTGGCAATACTGCCCATTTGGTACTGGATTTGGAAGAATGAAAGATACTGGATTGAAGAGGTCATGGAGTATTGCACCAGGTTTCCAGAGAAACCCTGAGGCTAAGCATCGGGAAACAGGGTCAGAGTCCTTGTGAAGGAAGCTGTTAGGAACTAACTGTATGAAACTGCAAATGTGAAGTTGTAATGGAGACCCCAGAATGGTAGAGATGCCAGAACCATGGGACATCTGCTAAGAAAAGCTACAGTTTGGGGTCAGATTCTGCCAGGAGAGAGGCTGCAGGCATCATCCCTGGAAGGGGGGAGTTACCCAAGGCTTTTGGAGCCCAGAGGATTTCATCATGAGTCTCAGATACCAGGCATGGGCTGTAGGGTTTGATGTTTGTCCTGCTGTTTAAAAAAAAAATATATATATATATATATATATATATATATATATATTTACTGAAGAGAGTGAGAGAGAGAAAAAGAGACAGAGAGAGAGAGAGAGAGAGAGAGAGAGAGAGAGAGAGAGAGAGAGAGAGAGAGAGAGAGAATGGGTGCACCAGGGTCTCTAGCCACTGCAAACTAACTCCAGACACGTGCGCTACCTTGTGCATCTGGCTTTACGCGGGTACTGGAGAATCGAAATAGTGTCCTTCTGCTTTGCACGCAAAGGCCTTAACTGCTAAGCCATCTTTCCAGCCCTCCTGCTGGTTTTTGGTCTCTCTTTGGTTCACTCTTTCCCCACTGTGCCTCCATTTCACCCTTTTAGAATAAGAACATTTATTCTGTGCCATTGCATGTTGTGGCTTCTGGTTAGATTTTATAGGGCTCACAGGTTAGAGACTGCCTTGAGTCTCAGATGAGGCTTTAGACATTGGACTTTTTGTTTGTTTGTTTGTTTTTGTTTTTTTGAGGTAGCCTAGGCTGACCTGGAATTCACTATGTAGTCTCAGGGTGGCCTTGAATTCATGGTGATCCTCCTACCTCTGCCTCCCGAGTGCTGGGATTAAAGGCGTGTGCTACCATGCCCGGCTTGACTTTGGACTTTTGAACAGTGTTGGGGCTGGTAAAAACCTGGGAACTTTTAAAGTTGGATAGAACGCATTTACATCATAAGATGTCCATGAGTCTACAGGAGCCAGATGTAGAATGTGGTGGTTTGAGTGTAAGATGTCCCTCATAGACTCATGCGTTTGAACAAGTCATCACCAGATGGTTGCGCTGTTTTGGAAGGTTGTGGAACCTTTAGGAGGTGGAGCCTTGCTGGAGGAAGTAGTCACTGGTGGTGGCTTAGAGGGTTTATAACCCAGTCCTATTTGCCTCTTGTGCTCTCACTACTTGCCAGTGTGATGTGCTTGCTTGCACTACTGTAATGAAACTGTTAGCAAAAATAAACCACTTTCCTCCCTTAAGCTGCTTCTGGTCAGACATCTTGTCCGAGAAACCAGAAGGGAGCTGATAGAATACACACAAGGCTTTGCAATCATGGGATGCACACAATTCCCTGGGAGCGCCGAGGTGGCATTGCCCAAGCTGTACTCCAGGAGGGCTCCTGTGCAGCAGGCCTGAACTGCATCATGAAGGGTGAAGTGCAGAGAATGGGACACACGGCTGGACAGGGTGGGCAGGAAGGTAAAGAACTTTATTGGAACTGAGTTAGAGGTAGTTCTGGAGAGGGTGGGAGAGGCTGCTGCCGCTGTGTGGAGCAGGAGGACCGACCCTGATTTGCAGCTCATATGAAGTCAGTGGGAGCTGCTGGAGAACGTCACACTGGGCAGGGATGCCATGAGAGGCACACTTTAGAAAGATCATCCTGGTGACTGTGGAGAGGGGACTTAAGAGGCCCAAGCTGGAGGCAGGGGGACCACTTAGCTTATTGCAACAGCCCAGGGGAACGATGCAGAGGAACGGAGCCAAGGTAGTGAGGATGGGAAGGTTGAAGCTGGGATCTATGTTCAGCAGTGCCTGCTTCCAGATGGAGTCTGGGTGAGTCTCAGGTTTAAAATGAGGGTAAGCTGGGCGTGATGGCGCACGCCTTTAATCCCAGCACTTGGGAGGCAGAGGTAGGAGGATCGCCGTGAGTTCGAGGCCACCCTGAGATTACATAGTGAATTCCAGGTCAGCCTGGGCTATATCGAGACCCTACCTCGAAAAACCAAAAAATAAAAAATAAAAATAAAATAAAAAATAAAATGAGGGTAAGGCTGAGAATCCCTCCCTATATCACAACAGCCACGGCCCCTAGTGAGCCAGGGAAGGCCATCAAAGACAGCTTTACGTGAGTTCAAGGGATGGTGAGCAGTTCTCAAAGAGTCCCTGGTTGAGGACCAAGGGCTTGACAGTTTTTCCCGTTTCAAGCCAAAGTCAGTGTGAGGAGCTGAGGGAGGGGGTGAGAAGGAGAAGCATGTGTCTGTGTGGGCACGTGTGTGGAGAGAGGGTGTCTGTGTGTGACCATGTGTGAAATGTGGTTGGTGCATCTTATCAGTGGGCCAGGGATTCTTGGGTCCTAGGGACCTTGTTACTGGATCAGCAACTGGGCAGGGAAATCAGAGAGGGCCATGTTGCCCATGAAAGCGAAGTCACTGGTTTAGAGGCGGTCTGGCACTGTATTGCAGAAAGCTTGTGTATGTACTTTGGGGGTCAGAACTACAGAAGGGGGTTGGAGTGGAGACAGCTCCTGAGCAGGAATCTAGGAGAGCCGCTTTACACTGTTTCTGGCTTTGCTGTTAACTGTCTCTGCGACTTGGTGACGTCAGGAGATGCATGTCTCCTTTTTTGGGCCTCTGGTTTTTCATCTGCACAGCGAAAAGGATTGGATTCGATTATGCAGATGTGCCGGTTTCTACTGATCTAAAATTTCACCATTCTGAAGAGCACAGTCAGATGTTGGGCTTCACATTGCCCAAACTTGCCTTAAACTGTCTCTGTAGCCGACCTTGAACTTATCCTCCTGTCTCCGCCTCCCAAGGACTGGGATTACAGGTATGCACCACCAAACCTAGCTTCAGCACAGATCTCATTGGCAGTAAAGAACACAGGGCTCCCCGTAGCTGAGAATGAAGGCTCCCTTCTCGTCCTTCAATGTTGCCCAAACCGAATCAGCTACTCTGACAGCAGATGTAGGCATGGAGGTGAGGAGTTCCTGGGCAGCCCAGGCAGTGGGCTGTACTTGGGGCTTCCCTGTCTTGTTTCTGTGCTCCTGCACATGCAGTGCCCTCTGCCCAGAAGGGCTTCCTTTTTTTCTTGTGGTTTGTTGTGACATGTGAACGCAGACTTGAAGCTTCCACCTCCAGCTCTCACCATCTACAAGGAGAGCCAATAAGCTGTTGTTTTTAATGTTCATAATTGTGGCTTATAGACGACAGAATGGACATTAATGAAATAAACAGTGGCTGTTGTTTTAAAGTGCTCACTATGTATAATCACATTAAACCCTCATCACTCAGCCAGCCAACACACACCACAGTAATGCCACCAACTAGAGAGGCTGTCCCTGATCTGACTTCACCCAACTCCTAGTGAATGAGATGTACCTGTCTCCCTCCTCTCTTCCCCTTATCCTGACTCCTCCTCCCTTCTTGCTTACTCCTTTCCTAGGAAGGATGGAAGAGCAACTTTTAATTTCTCATCCTTTCCATGCCCGCCCCTAGGGGTACTCAACCGTTTGACATTGTGACATGGCATTGTCATCCTCAAAGTTCACACTTCAGAATTCATAATCGAGTCACAAAAGGAAAAAAAAAAGGCTAATAAGATTTTAAGTGAATTTATGATTTTGCATTGAGTTGCATTCCTAGCTATTCTGGACCAAATGCATGCAGCTGCATGCAGCCATGGACTGTGGGTTGGACACCCCCATTCTACAGGAACAAGATCAAGCTCCTTAGAATGGCTTTGGATCAGCTCCAGATTGTGCATCATGGGCCTCTGCCTTCTCCAAACAGGGTTCCGGTTAATGTTAATCTGATGTCAGGTTATGCAAACTGAAAAGGAACTCCTTCCCTCAGATTCCACCCCCTCCAACCTACAAATCCTCTTGACTCTCCTTTCATACGTTTCTTTTTTAAAAAAAATTATTTATTTGAGAGAGAGAGAGAGAGAGAGAGAGAGAGAGAGAGAGAGAGAGAGAGAGAGAGAGAGAGAGAGCCAGGACCTTTAGCCACTGCAAGCACACTCCTGGCACATGTACCACCTTGTGCATCTGGCTTTATGTGGGTACTGGGAAGTCAAACTCGGGTGTTGGGATGTGTCCTTGCCTGGAGGTGGGGTGTTGGGATGCGTGCACAGTGACTGTTCTTGCAAGGAGTAGTCATTGAGCCTCTTCAGGTTCCTCTTCGGGGACTTTCTGGCCACACCTTTCCCTGTGGCATCACTCCTGGAACTGAGGCTCAGAGAGGCCGAGCTTGCATTTGGAGAATGAAGAAACCAGGCTTGGCCTAGCCTTAGTTGGCACCTGAGGAGAGTGGGAGCAGACATCATCAGCTAACTGGGGAGGGGCTTTTCTACCTCCTGGAGCCTGACATTTGCTGTCCTCGCCAACAGCTAGCAGCTTGCAGCTTCTGAAGAAGAGTCCTTCTTCTTCCTTTTGGAAGAAACATCCTGAATCACTTCTGTGGCTCTGACAGAGCTGGAGGTCCATAAGAAAAGCTGGCGGGTCTTGTGGGAAAGCGAGGAGAGCTCGGGGTTGGTTGCATCTCCTCCCAGACACTACAAATATTGACGGGTAGCTAAGAAGAGAATCCGATATACTCGCCTTTATTATCTGTATGCCCCATAGATAAGGTTTTAATTGAAAATTGGCTCATCTGTTTCCCTGTAACTTATTCCAACGAGCTCAGTCACAGCTCAGCACTCTTAAGGAAAACCTAGGCTTGAGGTTTTGGGGGAGGGTGGCTGTGACTTTCGGGGGTCTTTTGTCCTCTGCTGGCTGCATCCTTGAGCAGGTACTGGTTTTCCTGGCAGGACTCCTCCCTCTACCTCCATGGCTGTGGCTTCTGTAGTAAGGACAGGATGCAGCCGGTGCCTGCTTCCTCCCTTCTGCTCTCCTAGGCTACACTTCTTCCACCCCATCCTGCCCACCCCTTTCCTTCTAGTCAAATGTGTATCACGACCCCATGTCTGTCGGAACCTTTCCATGTACCCCAGAGGCCACGCTCCTTCCACATCCGGCCCTGTGCCCTCCTCCTGTCCCTACCTCCTCCAGGAAGCCAGGATGGGTCCTCCAAGATCACCATGGTGGGGAGGGATGATGTACCATCAGGTTGGCTACCTTGCCCAGGCACCCAGGACTGCCCCTGGTGGCACCCATGGCCTCCACCCTTGCCGGCTGTCTCCTTGTCCCTCGTATGTTACCGTTGGCACATTTGGCTCCAGTGGTAATTCCCTTGCTGGAGAGCAGCAGGAAGAATTCATCTTTCAGCTTCAGGCAGGCGGCTGTGAAATACGATTTCTAAAGTGTTAATAATGCATCATGTTTAGACAGTACTTTATATCTTCCAGAGCAGCTGGCTGGGCAGAGGGGCTGCCAGGCTGGGCTGGGGGCTGGTGGCGAGCTCATGGGCGTCCTCTCTGGACTCCTTGTCTCAAGCATGTGCCTTAGTTCCTCTCTGTGTAGTTGTGGGGGAATCATTCAGTCTGGTGTTCTGTAGGCTGTCAGGGCTCCCAGGGGGACCCTGGAAGGAATGCTTACCTTGTCTTGGTATTCTGAAGCTCAGAAGCTGGAAGTTTATATAGCTTTTGACTCAAGATCTGAAACCTTTCTTATCCATCACATTCCCCTGCCCCCCCTTACCTTTCACACAGGTGTAGAATAGGTACCTTCCCCAGGCTTTTCCCTTGCTCCCACCCAAAGGACAGCTCCTCTGACATGCCACAGTCCCCATAGTGCCCTCTCTGGAGCAGTCAGTCCCCTGAACAGCCAGTCCATGGCAATTCTGTTGTTCTCAATAAAAGCATATTTGTTTGTAGGAAGCCTGGGTTTCTGGTTTCTTGGTGGCCTGCCTCTAGCACCAACAGTTTGTAGTCTCTGGACCTATACACACTCATCTGAAAACCAGGCTGTTGGTTACCAGAGGTTTTCTCTTAATCTTCTTCGATGACATTGCTACGTCTATAAGTTCTTGGTGAACTGTTAGGTAATGTGTGATTGCTTTCCGGTTGGTTGGTGCACAGAGCAGGCTGGGGAAGACCTTGCCAGTAGGGGTATCAGGGCTGTGTTCCGTCATCCTTTATGGATCGCTGAGTGCGTGTCTGCAGCCACATCTGTGGCCTCTGGATGTGGTCCTAAGTGGAGGCTCTCAGAGGGCCAGTTCTGAGGCTCCGTAGCTCTATTTGCATTTTGTCTTGCTGCACTAGCACTGTGCTAACTGCAGGCTTTGCTGTGCCTGACTTAGGGGATGCTTCCTCCCTGCCCTTAGATTCCCTTCACCTCCCTGGAAGACATTTCCTCACCAAGTTTCCCCAATGGGTTGCTGTTCAGCTGACATCATAGCTGATGAGTTATTAAAAAGCCTTCATTATTATTCTGTATTGTCTCTCTCCCTCCTCCCTTCCTGCCCTGCCCCAGTCTTCCAAGGCCCAAATCTGTCACAAGAAATGCCTAGAGGCTCCTCAAAGTGTTCTCCACAGACATTGGCAGCTGACCAGAGGTGGTGGGTCCTACCCACAGCTGGGGATTCTGACTTGGAGTGCCTGACCCTACTCCTGCAGGACTTGAGACCTAGTACAGGTGTTCTGGGCTCAAAGTTCTCTATATCAAGAAACAGTTGAGGGCTGGAAAGAATGCTCAGTAGTTAAAGGCATTTGCTTCCAAAGCCTCACAAGTTGGGTCCATTCCCCAGTATCCACATGTGGAGGTTTGAATGCAAATTTATGTTCCCCATAGACTCAGGTATTTTTAAAAATAGTTTTTAAAAATTTATTTATAAGGAGAGAGAGAGAGAGAGAGAGAGAGAGAGAGAGAGAGAGAGAGAATATGAATGGGCATGCCAGGGCCTCTTGCCACTGCAAATTATCTCCAGATGCATGTGACACTTTGTGCAACTGACTTTGCATGGGTACTAGGGAATCAAACTCTGGACGTCAGGCTTTGCAAGCAAGCACCCTTAACCACTGAGCAGCCATCTCACCAGCCCAGCTTAAGTATTTTTGATTAAGCTTCCTACAGGTAGAGCCCTGCTGGAGGAGGTGTGTTCCTGGGGATGGATCTTGAGTCCAGCCCTACTAGGTGTGTGAAGAGCCAGTTTGAGCTCTGGCTATTTGTGCTTTTCTTTCTCTGTTGTGGATGCTAAATTGAACTAGCTTCTTCCATCATGATGAAGCTTCCCCTAGAATCTGTAAGCCTGAAACAAACCTATTCCTCCCATCGGCTGCTTCTGGTTGGGTGTTTGTCTCAGCAACACAAAGGTAACTGCCACACCCTGTATAAAGCCAGATGCACAAAGTGGCACATGTGTCTGGAGATTGTTTGCAGTGACAATAGGCCCTAGAGTGTACAGTTTCTCTCTCTCTCTCTCTCTCTCTCTCTCTCTCTCTCTCTCTCTCTCTCTCTCTCTCTCTCTCTCTGTCTCCCTGAGATCTTGGTTAGGGAGACACCTCTTATACATGTTCCAGCTATCTGGGACCTGATAAGTCATCCCCTGGGGAACGAGTGACAGGCTAATGCTATCATCTCACTCCCTGAGCTGGGGGACCATCCCACACACCCCATCATCAGATGTGACTGAGGGAAGAGCCAAATGTAATATTCAGCTCCTTTCCCAGGTGCCACAGAGACAAGTCTTGAGAGATGTGGGGGAGGGGCAGGGCTCAGAAGGACCTGTCCCTGCTCCAGAGCAGCTCAGTACCCTGCACAGCACCTCCCCGAGCACCCTATAAAGCACTACTGCTTCTATGAGCTGGGCAAGGGATCAGCCTTCTGCCAAAATAAGGAGACAGAAGCTGGGATCTTTCATTGCTTCAACTGGAGCTCACACTTGCCTCTGCATGCCTGCTCACACTCACTACATTCTCCTCAGCATCAGAGTTATAGGGCCTGGGACCAGTCCCTGGCCCCTTGGAGTCCCCGTTTCTAGCCTGGAAGTTGGGGGGAGGCTTGCATTGTCACTATGATGTAGCTGTCTTATTGAATTGACACCTTCTGTTTGTCTCTGCCCTTTGATGGCCTCGAGAATTCTGAGGATCCATTTAGATGTTTGGTCTCTGGGGCAAGCAGGAGGGTTAGCCCCATGGTCAACAGCGCTAGTAAATATGGATTTGTGGGTTAGGCTCTTAGTGGTTCAGGATACATCTGTTGGTCACTTGGGCTGTCCCAGGCACTAAAGGGACTCAGGATGCCTTGCCTTCAAGATACTCACGTTCTACTGAAGATTTGAGCCCACACCTTTAATCCCAGTAGAGGTAGGAGGTTTGCTGTGAGTTTGAGGCCAGCCTGAGACTACAAAGTAAATTCCAGGTCAGCCTGGGCTACAGTGAGACCCTACCTCGAAACAAATAAACAAACAAGAGGTTAGTGTTATTGTTTGTATTGATTTGAGGTTGACTTGGCGTTGGGCCTGAGGTGGGCTTCGAGGTAAGGATTGAAAAGCCATGAAGGTGGATGGCCTCGAGGTTTCTGTGCGAGTTTCTTCCTCCAGGCTCTGCTTAATTCTTTCCTACTACTTACTCAAGCTTGTCTGCTCTCTAAGACTTCCTGGACTTACTAGAATCCTCCTAATGACAGCGACCATCTGCCACCTCTCTTAGTGATAATCCTCTTTCCCTTTCTCCGCTCTCCTCCTCGGCTTCCCCGGCAGGGAGTCTGCATTCCTGGAGGGGTGTGCTGAGCCATCCTTTCCCTGGCCCCTCCCTTTTCTTCTCTTGCTTATAATCACTAGGGCGATCCATTTCCTTCCATTCCCCCCACCCCACGCATGACTTCCATCCCTTCACTACTGTCCCTTGCAGCCCGAGGCTCACACAATTCTAGTTGTTGCTTATGTTAGGATCCTTCTGTCGGAGCTGGTCTTAGTTTCCACTTTGCTTTTTAAGCGGCACTTCTCATTCCCTCCCTCTTTCTCCCCCTCCCTCTGCCCATGGTGGAACTCCTCTGCCTCTGTTGTTTCTGCCTGTCCGCCTCTGTTCACTTCCTTTAGAGCACACTTCCACCCATCCATCCACACTGCTCGTAAGGCTGGGGACCATCCTTTCCCTCATCAGTCATGTGGGACAGAGCCCTCGGGAATCCTGCCCACCCAGCCAGGAGCAAGTGGCTCTGCTTGGAGCCATTGTTTCCAAAGGATACAGGTGTGGAGGAGGCTGGAGTGGGGGGGGGGGCTCAAACAAGGTGGTCTCTTTCCTTCCCAGTGCAGTGGAGTGGCTTCAGGGTTATCCCAAGCCCAGAGTGTGGGAGCTGGCTGGATGCAAAGCAGGAATTTCAGGAATGGCTTGGAAAAGAACCAGAACTTTCCAAGACAAAGTCCAAATGCCCCTCACCCCATCTTACATTTCAGAGAACACACTCACTGAAGGCCTGGTTTTAGGTCTCTCTCAATCTCTCTCTCAATCTCTCTCTCTCTCTCTCTCTCTCTCTCTCTCTCTCTCTCTCTCTCTCTCTCTGCCCTACCCCTCCCTTCCTCTGCTCTCAGAGCCCTCCCATTTTCCCACCCATCACCTAACCATCCATCCATCCTTCTGAGGGTCGGGAGCTTGATTGACTCTGATGTCAGGGAAGGCACAGGATGCTTGTTGGAATGCACAGTGCCCTCTCCCTTGCTGGGAGAGATAATCCAGGGGGGGAATATTGGCTCATCCAGGAAACAAGGTGCTAAATTTGTTGTGAGATTTGGTGTCACAAGTAATCAAAGGAACCTCTCTATGTGGAGGGCTGGGCAGCTAAATGAGAAATCACTAGGTTATTACAGGCACCAGGGACAATGGAGGGAAAGGAAAAAGAGACCCTCCCACCACCCAGGAGCAATGAAAAAGGCAGGAAGGGAGGGAGGATAGAAAGGAGAGAGGGAGGAAGAAATAGGGTGCAGAGAACAAGATGGAACAAGAGCAAGCAGCTTCCTCAAGCTTGAGTCTGACCCTGGTATTTATATCCTTCTCTACTTCAGGCCCCATCAGGCTTCTCTCTGGAGATTTCCTGACACAGGACAGAGACAGGTGACCAGGGCGGTGTGACCCCAGATCAGCAGAGTTTTTAGTACAGACAAGTTGGGGGAGGCATGCGCAAGAGGCTGACGAGGCTCCAGGTCAGAGGGGCTGGTTTGGATTGGGTGGGAAGGGACCGTAAGCTTCCCTGGGAGACTGTCCGGAGGATGGGAGTTTGAAGGAGCAGACACCACTGTGCACAGCCCTTTAAAGGACACGGTGACAACCAGCTGTGGGTCTGGAGAAAAGTCCACAGAGAAACTTGCTCTAGACCCTCAGTAGGTTGCCACCATGTCCCACCAATGTCCTGTAAACTGGAGGGTCGTAAGATAAGTGGTTTCGGCCCTCTTGGTTCGCCTTTGCTCATGGGACATCATGTTTCGAGTGACAAGCAGACCTAAGCAAGCAAAACAAGAATGGCCAGGAGGAGCAGACACAAAATGTGGAGCCCCCCCCCCCATATGGCTCCCTGCCTTGACATCACCAACCCCCAAGGCCCGTCTCTGGGTCCCTAGCAGCTGATTCCAGAGCTCCCCCCACCCCAGGCTCCCTCAGCGCCCACAACAAATTAACATTCTGTGCCCCCTGCTTCGGGTGAAATGAATGGAGTTAGAAGGATTGATTCCGCAGCCAGTAGACACTGCTTTTACTTCACTCAGGATTGATCGAGATGACCCCAACCTGGGGCTTCTAGGAAGAAGCGCCTTGGCAGGAAATCTTTTTAATGGAGATTAATTGGGAAAGTCTAGTGTGTCCTGGTTATAGCCTAGTGTGTTCTTTCTTTCAGGGACTGGGCTCTTACACATATGTGTACACACATGTGCATGACCTGCCTGCTCACCTAGCTGGGGGATGCAGACCAGCACATCTGCATCCTCACTCCCCCATACACATAGAGCCCTGTCCCTCTTAGCCATCTTAAGTCCAGCCCAAGTCTTAACTGTATTGGCTCTACGCCACTTTTGCCTTTTGAAAAAAAAATATTTATTTGCAAGGAGAGAGAGAGAGAGAGAGAGAGAGAGAGAGAGAGAGAGAGAGAGAGAGAATGGGTGCCTTGAGGCCTCTTGTTCCTCCTATAAAGGAACTCCAGATGCATGCACCCCTCTGTGCATCTGGCTTTACCTGGGTCCTGGGGAATCAAACCCAGGCTGCCAGGCTTTCAAGCAAGCACTTAAAGCCACTGAGCCATCTCTCTAGCCTTCCACTTGTGCCATTTTGAGACTGGACCTCTGTCTTTTGTCTCTGTCCATTCTCCCTCAACAGTACAGTGTCTGAAGGGCAGAGACTAAGGAATGCCCCGAAAGAGAAAGTGGTAAATGTTTAAAGGTGTTTGATCTTGGTTACAGTCTCTTTATGTGCCTGAATCCCAGGCACTTCCAACTGCTCGCTGGACTTTCATGTCTGCATGTCTTGGTTCATGTTGTCCCCTTTGTCTGAAATGCCTCCCCCACCCACCCCCGTTCCCTGGCTATTGAAGTCCTTTCCTTCAGGTTTAATGCAATTCTCATCCGCACATGTGTGTTTATTGAATGTTGGCTCTGGGCCAAGCAAGGATGGCCAACCTATGTGTCTACAGAAAAGACCTAGAATTAGGGCTCTTAAGGCCAAGACGAGGGTGTTGGCTTAAAGGAAGATCAGTTTGGAAGTCAGATATGTGACCATGTCGTTTATTTATTCATTGACAAAGCCTTCATTAAGACATGCACCTGTTAAGTCTCTAAGACCTGGATGCCTGTGTTCACGGTGATACCATCTCACCAGCCCTCCCAAGCCCACCCCAGATCTATTTCCTCAGCCTTGATTACTACTGTGCAGCATTGTAGAGGAAGAACTTCTTAGCCCTTAACTGGTTATTCCCTACTTGATCAAGCCCTGGTAGAATGGGGGACAGCTTCCCATCCACGTAGCGAGTGTCAGCCAGGCTGAACTATTTCTAGGATCCTACAAGGCTGTACTTCCCCAGGTTCACACTGCTGTCCATGTCTTCTGTCTTCTCCCTTCTCTCCCTGAGGTCCAGGAAAACTCCTACACCTCCCTCACAGACTTCTCCATCTTGCTTCATTGCACTGTAGTATTCACTGGGGGAGGGCAGGTCTGTGATGTCTCCCTTTGCATCCCAAGGTTCAGGACAGTACCTGGTATGTAGTAGGTACTAAAGTATTTGTTCCATGAATGAATGCTTCGTGAATGGAGAGTGCTTTCTCTGTTTTATCCGTGAATCGTTAACCCACACAGCAAGCATTTGTTGAGTAACAGGCATCATCATTTCAGAAGATGCACAGTGAGGATTACGTCATCGCCACTCGAGTTTTCCATCTCAGCATCTGGACAAACAGCCAGAATAAAATAGTTGATAGGTCTATATTCAGCTGGGACTTGATGTTTGACTCCTGTCACTATCCTGTTGAAGTCTTGGGGTTCCTTGCCATGGGACAAGGTTCTACCCTAACATCACTCTTAGACCATTTTTCAGTTGCCTCTGTTCAGAATTCCTTTCTTTAACTGTCAGGTCCATTTTGACGAGATGTCATGAATTGACATTTGATGGGTGTGTGTCCAAAGAAAGAAGAAAACATGTGGGAATACATATAAATCATAAAGTATAGGAGTTGAGAGGGATCAGAAATCTACCCAGAATTCTCTAGAACCTTGCTGCAAGGTGGTCATCTTCCTCATCTTCTGGTGATGGGAGGTCACTGCTATGTGTTACTGGAAAGTTCTCTGTGGGTGTGGTAGCGCAGACCTGTAATCCCAGCTTCTCCAGAGGCTGAGGCAAGAGGATCGACACTTCAAGGCCTATCTAGACAACTTAGTAAGACTTGTCTCAGAACAAACCAACCCAACCCTGGAAGTTCTTAGGTAGAAAGATGCACGTTCTACAATCTATAGTTGTGTGTGGCCTGTGGCTTGTGTAGAAGATGCAGTCATGGAATCAGGGGACACATCTGCATTCTGGGGAAACACAATTGAGCTGTCAAGTCAACCTTCCACAGCAGCGCTTGTGGAGAACCAGGTGCCCGTGGGACAGGTGTCCGTCAGGACCCATGCCCTCCCAAATTGGTTAGGTTGCTTCTGCTCTCTCTCTTAAAGGTCTAGCGACATCTGCAGGTGCATCTGTGATGATGGATGGCGGATTCTGGGGGAGAAATATCTACTGGAGGAGGTAGAGTCCGGGGGTGGGTGTAATCAACCTCATTCAACGCAGAAGTATCCTCTGGAGCTTGCCTGGTATTGGAAGACCTGGATTTCCTCCAGGCCTTTTCAGCTGCTGGGTAAAGGAGAGGGTGTTGCTGTGGTCTGGCCCTTTCTGTGTCTCTCTGGGTCAGGGCTGTTTCATTCTGAAGTCCGCTCCTAAAAGTGCCAGGAAGCCTCTTTGGAGGAGCCCAGCCTTTGTTTCTTCCTAAGCTTTGAGGCTGTCGGGGGAACTCAGAGGTACCATTCTAGCTGTGCGCAAACTACTTTGAAGCTGTGTTCATAACAACAGTAACTAAGAATGTTCAAACAGGCAGAGGGAGGCTTTCAGAGCAGAGCTGGCACCTGGTGTGCCCGTGTGCTGGAGGGAGAGGCCTCCATGGAGGAGGGGGGAATGGGATCAGACCCAGGAAAGGATCTGTGTGCCCAGGCAGGGGCAAGAAGGCAGGAAATAGGTGGTAAGTGCCTGCTGAGCAAAAGCATGTGAGAGGGAGCCGAGCCCTGCCCTCAGTGGTCTTCTGAATTATCTCAGATAAGGCCTACCTTTCCCTTCTCTTCCCCTCCCTCCCTAATCCTTCAAAAATCCCTTCCAATTCTCAAGGGTTTTGCTTCTTTTTTCTTTGACCTAAAGGATCAAGACCTTCAACTGAGGCCAGAGGGTGGAAACCCACCTAGCCCCTCAGCTATGCTGTATACCACATGCCTCTGCCCTTGGCTTCCTCCCTGGGTTATCAGATCCTGGGCCTCTGAGCACTAACAAGCTAAGCTGCCCCCCCCCCATAGACCAATTAAACAGATAAGAGTGGAAAACAGAGAAAGGAAAAGGGGAACAAAGTGTTTTAGTGCCCCGCCCCCACCTCAAGTCCATCTTCCCTACTTCAAGTCCATCTTGAGAGGGGCAATCCTGACATTAGGTTCCCGTTTACAGCAGTCCTGGTTAGGATGTGATCACCCATCATCAGAGTCTTGGCTCCTAAAAGCTGTCTGACATGTTATAAGAATGTCTTTCAGGGAGACAAGTTCCTCCCTGGTTGTCACCTGAAAGGGAAAGGCCTTTTCCTTCTTCTAGCAGATTCAAGATTCCTGGGCAAATCCCAATTTTGGGAGGACTCATTCTTTAATAGTCCAATGGCCAAAGGGACGGACCCAAAAATATCTTGAGAGCTTTCCTGCCAGGACAGTTACACCCCCAGTTTCTTCTCTCTGGCTTCTCTGCCATCATCTTCATTCTCATGTCCTCTCTGATAGCCGTCTGCATTTTTGTTCTTCAGTCTCACTTTGTGTGTGTGTGTGTGTGTGTGTGTGTGTGTGTGTGTGTGTGTGCACGCATGCACGCGCCCAGATGGCCACCCTCCCCATCTCTTGTAACCCTTTCCTGGCTCTAACCCTAGTTTCTGGTTCCTCGGTCCCCCTCCCCCTCCCTCTTAGCCAGTATACTCTCCAAGCTAAGTCCTTACCTTTCACCTGCCTCTTCTCTTCTCTCCCTCTCTTTTCTTGCCCGCTGAAACCAGATAGACCCCCTTTCTGCTTTGATCTTGTCATACCTGTCACTGCCAACCCCTGTTATTGTACTTTCCACAAAACATTATGAGGGTCCCCTGCCAGGACACATTTGCCTCGAGCTGTCAGATCAGGTCTGGCCCAGGTGCCTGGGGACTAGAGGCCAGAACCACAGGTTTCCAGTCCCACCTGCCAGGCATTTTTCAGTTGGAATGCAAAGTCCCTGTGAGTGGGCCTCAGGGACCTAGGCTTGCCACCACTCATCCCTCTCCATTCACTCACTGTGAGCCTTGGAGGGAAGAGTGTGTAAAGAACTCTGGGACTTCCTTACGGAGAAAAGCAAGAAGGGCCTGCTGGTCTGGGTACTGTACCTAGGTCCTATGCCATTGTCTTTATTACTACAAACTGACGGACACCCCTCTGTACCCTGTTGTGGCGGAGACCCCGGGACTGGCTCCCCTCAACCTGAAGGCATGGGCTATGCCATTAGGAATATCTGCAAGCTTTAGCAGAGCCCTAGGCTAGCAGGTGACAGGTGGAATCTTAGCACCTCAGAGTCAGAAAGCCTCCAGGACCAAGTGACTCTCCTTTTCCCAGTTTAAGGAACCTGACCCAGGGGAGTGGAGCGAACTCCCCAGAGTTACACAGGATTATCAGCGAAGCCAGGAGCAGACTCACCTGACTTGGGGCGGGGAGCTCTTCTTCTCCCTCTCAGGGCTGTGCAGGGGCCTGTCCCCCCTTTCATTTCAGGGCTCCGTGCCTGTCTGTTTGTGTGACTTATCTGCTGGTCCAGACCTGTAACCCCTTTCTCTGTCACGGCTGAGCTCTGTAGTCTACTCAAATGCCTGCAAAATCCTATCTGGTTCCTGGAAAGAATCCACTTTGGCTGTTTTCTCCTCACCCTCAGGTTGAGAGCCTGACACTGGGGTGCTGGGACCCACAGGCTGGGGTGAGAGAGGGGAGACCAGCTGTTCTCTCTACACCCTCGGGTTGAGAGATGGACACTTTGACTCAAGCTTCCTGGCACGAGAAAGGCCTGAAAGGGGTGAGGTGGTGAAGGGAGCATTTGAGGCCCCTACGACCCCATGTCTCGGGCACTTCTATGTTGAGATGAAGCCAGTGCACTGGGTGGGCAGGAGTGAGGAGGTGGCAATGTTTGGGCACTTGTCTGGGGGTGCAGTCTGTCTCGTGATCTGCATTCAGTTGCTCTGCCCTGAGCTCTCTCCCTCTGGCGTGAAGTTAACCACCACTCCAAGCAGGACAGTGAGGTTTCCTGACCCTTAGACCCTGTCTGTCAGAGGAAGGGGCGGCAGCCGCTCAAGATGGTAATATCAGGTTCTGACATTGCAGTGTCCCCCTTGGGCTCTAAACAGGGCACAATCTGTTGTCCTAGACCCTTCCTGCCCAGTCGGCTGAGGGCACACAGGGCCTGCTCGTTTCTCCTGTCCATCCTCACTCTTTCCTCCTCCTCCTCCTCCATTAGCAGGACCAATCTCTTTCTTCTCTTTTTCCTTCTTTACTGGCCTATCTGAGAGAATTGAAATCCTCTTTTTTCTCAGAGCAATTCACTGTGAGGGGCTCTGTGGCTGATGTATTTTTATTTAACAGAGGGAATGACTGGGTTGGGGAAGGAAGTCCGGTCAGGGTGGGAGAGAGTGAAGATGTGAGAGCCGGAGAGGGAGGGAGAGTGGAGTGTGGGGAGATTTAGTTCCATCTGAAAGCTGTCGCTGTGAATCAAAGGGCTCCCTTTTGAACAGCAGCCTGGTCTGGAGTGGAAAGCTTGGGGACTTCTCTGGCCCAGGGGGTTCATTACTGCTCTTTGATAAATCTGGGGAGACAAGACTTAGCCTCCACCGTCCCCTTCCCCCTGCTGCTGCTCAGCGTCCTCTCTGGTTCTGGGCCTGGCAGACCAGGCTCTGGGAACATGACCGCCAGGGGCACGTGCACTGGGTCATGGAGCAGACAGGTGCCCATGGGCACAGAGACAGATGTGCGGTTGTGTGCAAGGGAGAGTGAGGTCGTGTGTTCGGGTGCTGCGGGCCATGTGTGCAAATCCATCTGTACCATAGAGCACAGAAGAGGTCACTTTCTACTTCCCTGTTCTAAAGGCTGGGGGTGTAGCTCTTGTCTAGTATGCATGAGCCCCTAAGTTCAATGACCAGCACCCAAAAGAGTGAGCTAAGGAGAGAGAGGAAGAGGGATGGAGAGAGAAAGAGAGAGAGGTTTGACCTCTTTATCCTTGCCAGGCTCACACAGGAGAGCTGTAATCTACATAAAGCCTGGCCTGGCTCTGGCCGCCAGCACTATGGCGAGGATGGAGGAAGGGGATATAAGACACATAGACTCAGGTACTAGGACCAGTTAAGGGGACAGCATCAAGAGAAAGTGGAGAGAGCTGGGGACCAGTGTCTGCATTGGGGACCAATCTATCTAATAACATTCCTGGGGGAGCCAGGTCCCTCACACTATGTCCCAGCCTAACCAGCTGTGTGACTGGAGGGAAGTTGCTTGGTGTCTCTGGGCTTTGGTTTCCTTATGAGGGTAGTAGCTGCCCAGCCTCATGGAGTTTTGGTATCCTAAACAGTGTAGCGGGGCTCTGAGCACAGTGGCTGTTTATGACACCAGTTTTCCTGCTGGCAACCCTTAAAGGTTTAAAGGCTGGCATTTAGTTAGTCACTGAAACCTCTTTGAACTCCAGATAGATATTATGACCTTGGGTACGTACCACTGTGGCTCCGCCCAGGGATATTTACTTCTCCCATGTTGGTGGTGACAAGTGCCACAGGCTGTGGGACCTGAGGTACACGGGGTGGAGCCAGGAGCCAAGCTCTAGAGTGAGTGGACCAAACGTAGGGGCATCAATAGCTCTCTTTGGGGCCAGGTGTGGTGGCGCACACCTTTAATCCCAGCATTCAGGAGGCAGAGGTAGGAGGATTGCCGTGAGTTCAAGGCTACCCTGAGACTACAGAGTGAATTCCAGGTCAGCCTAGACTAGAGCGAGACCCTACCTCGAAAAATCAAAAAAAAAAAAAAAAAAGCTCTCTTTGGGATCAAGGTCATGAATGCAGTTTATCCACAGACTGGATATTTCTGGGCATTGCTAGGACATGACGTCATGTTAAGAGCAGCCTGTCTCTTTCACAGCTCTTCCTCCAGCATCCTCAGCCATGACTCCCTTTTCTCTGAAATACAGGTCATAACCACTGCTATGTAGCAGGTTAGAGTGCTAGAAAGAGTGTCTACAAGGCTCCAGCCTGGCACACAGTCAGCATCCTATAATTGAAGAGAATTTATTGTTAAGGAGCATTGCCTGGACTGAGTGGACAAGAAAGGGAAGTCAAAGCATGTCTGTTCCCAGAGGCTCCCAGGAGAGTTGGGGCAGGGGATGGAAGCACGCACGCAGGAGAGTAACTTTCAGTCCAGGGCAGCCTGGGATATGCAGTGGACCCAGAAGCCCAGATGATTCTGTGGGGGAACCGTGGAGGAACCATTCCAGGTCTGATGCTGAGAGAGCTTTGTGTCTTGTGGATGGTTGAAGGCAAGGGTTAACCTGACAGGCAGGCAGGCAGACAGACAGACAGATGGGGCAGCTGGCAGGGCATCAGGGTTCCTCACCTTCCATCCCTCTCGGGCTGCAGGAAGCCCAGAGCTCTGCTGTATTCCCTGCCTTCTGAGTTCCCACCAGGGCCCCTCTGCTCACCCACTCCTCCAGCTGTGATCTCTCTTCACCATCTTCATGGTCCTCCAGCCAGGAAACCTTGGCTGAACCTTCCCAAGGCTTTCTTGGTGCTGTGGGAAAGCCCGAGGGTCCTATGCAGAATGGCCCTAAGTGCTCAAAGGTGGTTCTAGAGAAAGGGCTGAGCAGACCCCACCCCTGGGGCTCCAGTTCCTTCCTGCCACCTGTCTTGATCTTTCTCTTGGTCTTGCTCTCTGCCTGCCTTTGTTTCTGTCTTGGCCTGGCCCTCAGACTTACCTGTCTCTCTAGCCTTTCCTGGCTGGGCGTATGGCTTTTCCATCTGGCCTTTCTAGCTTAGGACGTTCCTCTTGTCT
>PVHP010020413.1:0-30671 GCA_004024765.1 Zapus hudsonius | reverse complement strand
CTGAGACTACATAGTGAATTCCAGGTCAGTCTGGACTAGAGCGAGACCCTACCTCGAAAAACCAAAAAAAAAAAAGAAAATAGGATCATGTATGAAAGTAATAATTTTTTCTTATGGTAATAAAAGTTTCCTTACCTGAATTGTAATTCCTATTCCCTGTCCCTTCCCCCTTCTCCTCCCACACCAAATAGCCACATGTAAATGTACAATAAATATTTACTATTATATTAAATAAATTTATAGGGTCTTTTAAGATGGAGAGTTTCAGTGGGAAGAATTTTATATCACGATGCAAATGTTTCCACAGACTGACTTAGAAACACTGATTTTTTTTTTTTTTTTTTTTTTTTTTTTTTTTGGTCTATCAACCATCAGTGATCTGGCACCCAGCCTGAACCAGGCCCTGTGCTGAATAGGTAGGTCCCAGCCAGCCCATTATGCCCCTGTGGCCAAGACTGGGTCGATGTTTCCGTTAACACATTTATTGACCGTCTATTATGTGCACAGCTCAGCCTGCTTGGTTTTGGTCCCGAGTGCCGTGAGAGGTGTGCTGTGGGGCTGAGCCAAATGGGACTCCATGTCCCCAGGTCTCAGCTGGCACTGATTGCTCAGAGGTGGACTTAGAGGAGGAGAGGCTGACGGCACAGCGGGTAGAGGAGCCTTTCTTTCCTCCTCATTGCACCAAGGAGACTCCATGTGCGGTGCTGTGCAGCAGTTAACCTTTTCCTCAGACTCGGAAGGAAGTTCTTTGTCCTCCAGTCATAGAAACTAACGGTCCAGGGAAATGCCTTCATAGGCACATCCTCGCCAACAGCTAACAGGCAGCCCTTCCAGAGGACTTGGCCAACTGGCCAGGAGGAAATACCCAGAAGTAGGAGAGCTCAAAGGAGAGAGCGGAGCAGAGAGGCTTTTATTGCTAGGTAGGCTGTACTCTGCTTTCAGAAAGAGCCCTTTTCTCTGGCTTTTTGAGTGAATGTTCATCTGGACACAGATTGTTGGGAATTGTGGACATTCTAACGAGTGTGTGTGTTGGGTGTATGAAGCTGTGTATTTGATATGTTTTAGTAGCGTTTTCAGCTGTGTAATTTGTATGTGTGTAGCATATCTGCATGTGTGCATGCACGTGTAGGACTCCTCCCCAGCCCCCTGACTTCTGTCAGAGAGAGCAATATGCTTTCCCAGAGAAGTAGTTTGATGTGTTTTTCCCTTCCTTTCTGCTATCTCGTACATTTTCATGGGGATTCTTCATACTGATATCGGGGTTCCAAGCCACTTAGAAGCAAAGGCTGAAGTCCCAATGACCATTTCTCCTCCTCCTCCTGCCAGGAGCCAATCCACTGCAGAGGAATGAAATGGGACACACACCCTTGGATTATGCCCGGGAAGGGGAGGTGATGAAGCTTCTGAGGACTTCAGAGGCCAAGGTAAGTCTCAGGGGCAGGAGGAGGCCCATGAGCACTCCACACATCCCTTAACCTTCCACACCAAAGACCACTTCTTGGGGGATTGTTTTTTCCTGGAGTAGGGACTTACTTTGTAGCTTGAACTCTCCATTCTGCTCTGTCAGCCTCCTAAGTGATGGGTTACAGGTGTAATCTAACTAGGCTCCTTAGGTGATTTTTGTCTGTTTAAATAGACATCTAACACCCATTTCATCAAGAATAGATGACCAGGGAGAGAGAGAGAGACAGAGGCCCAAGCCGCTTGTGGCTTCTGAGCAACCAACCTTCAAATTCTTTTTTTTTTTTTTTTTTTTGAAGCAAGGTTGGGTCTCATTCTAGCCCAGGCTGGCCTCGAACTCACAGCAGTCCTCCTATATCTGTCTCCTGAGTGCTGGCATTAAAGGCATGTGCCACCATGCCTGGGGTCAAATTCAATTTTTTAGTATCTTTATTATGAATAAGTATATATATTGTATGAGCAAATCTTGTGAAGGTGCCCCGTGTCCCTCCTCTCTGTCCCCTACCCACTGGGGTCCTTCCTCGGTGCACATGCTGGATCTGTCCATAGGTTACAGGTTATGAACTGCACCCGAGGTAGCCAGTTTTTCTTTCTCTTTTTTTTTTTTTCTTCCCCCTTTGTGTATTGTTGCTGAGGGGGGCAATGTCTCTGGATATTCTCCCCCACCATGGCTCCTACATCAAATTCATTTTTGAGTTGCTGTCCTCTAGCCTCTTTTCAGAGGAAGGGACTAGCCAGGTGAATCTTGAGCTCAGGATATGTTCCTGGGATCTCACCCTGCAGCCTACTCCATCATCCTTTCTCGCTGTCACTCCTTCAAGAAGAGATCCTTCACTCCTCCCTTCCACATACTTCCAGAACTTGGCACAGAACCTGAGCTAAAAACATCTCCATCCATGTGAGCTCCTTAAAAATGACTAAAACCTGCCTCTCCTAGCCATAGAACTGCCACTCAGAAACAACTGGACAGAATCAAAGAACTAGAGTCAAAAAATCTCAGGTCTGGCAGGGACCTCAGATCCAATGATAAGAGGGAAATTGAGCTGTTCTGGTTCAAGGGAAGGTGGGCAGCTCCTGAGAGGACTAACACAGTCGGAGTGAGTGCTGAATCTCTGAGCCAGTTGACTTGTTTTACTCCTGGGGAAACTGGACCCAGGGGTGTGATGGGGCTTGCCTTTGGTGAAACTACCTGCACAAGATTTGAACTGTCAATATCTCATCATGGAAGGGGGCTCATGGGGCCCACCCCTCCCTGGTTGATGGGGGAGAGAGAAACATTTTCTTTAGTGCTATAGCTACTGGTAAGGTGTCCATGCTCTTATAAACAACCTAATGAAACTTAAACCTGCCTGATTAAGTAGAAGAGAGGCAAGTTGAGAAGAGGAAGGAGATCAGGAGTAAGAGGGAGGGGATAAGAGAGGGTAATGGGATGAGTATGATCAAAGTGCATTATGTACCTGTAGGAAAATGTCTGTTAATAAGTGCTACTTAAGACAACTGAAACGAATGCGTTTGACCACAAGGTCTGTGATGAGATGGATCCTGGAACACCTACCTGGCTTCTGGCCTTTCATCCTTTGCTCTTTGCAGCATCAAGGAATCTCTTACTGAGATTGGTTGAAGTGTCTTGAGATAATTCAGTGTGGCAGGTCCCACCTAGTGGCAGATATTCTCCCTGTCTTTATTCAGAGCATGTAGCTCAGTGGACTGAGACAGAAGAGACTTGGGATTGAGCCCAGCTTCAGCAGTCTGTCTGACCTTGGGCTAGCACTTTCCTCATTGATAAGAACGTTCAACTAAGTGGTTTCTGAGATTGAGTTCAGTGTGTGATTGTGTTATCCATCAGGAGAAGCTAGGTTGTCCTGCTGTAACGGGGCAACACTACAGTGATTTAAACAACAGATTTGGAGTTTTTAATATTTTTATGTATTTTTAAAATAGAATGCATGTGGGCTGAAGAGATGGCTTAGCGGTTAAGGCATTTGCCTGCAATGCAGAAGGACCTGAGTTCGATTCCCCAGTGCCCATATAAAGCCGGAGGGCGCATGTGTCTGGAGTTCATTTGCAGTGGCTGGAGGCCCTGTTGTGCCCATTCTCTCTGTCTCTCTCTGTCTGCCTCTCTCTCACACAAATAAATAAATAAATAAAATATTTTAAAAAATAGAATGCATGTGTATATGAGCAAGCCAGGGCCTTTTGCTACTGCAAACGAACTCCAGACACATGAGTCCCTTGGTGCATCTGGCTTTATGTGGGTACTAGGGAATTGAACCCAGGCCTGCAGGCTTTTGTAAGCACCAGCAGGTGTATTTTTGCCTCGTGCTGCATATCCATTGTTGTTGGTAGAAGAGAGAAGGCCTCTGCTTTTCATAGGCACTCAGAGATTCCCAACTGGCAGATTTGCTTCCCCTGCCACACACACAGCCTAATGTTGCTGGTTGCTTGCCAGAGGAAAGGAACACTCTGAAGCAGACATGTCCAACCAGCAGCCTGTAGTAACTGTTGAATGCAGCCCAACACAAAATCGTAAACTTACTTAAAACAGATTTTTTTACCATCATTTTTGTAACTCGGTTGTATGTTCTTGAGCATGACCTTTATAGATGCCAATGTTGTGTTGTAATGTCAAAAGGTATAGATGATAATATTGTGTCACAAAAGGTCAGAAGTAGATGTAGCTCAATTGGTAAGAGTAGTTGCCTTTACCAACTTCAGTATGCATGAAGCCCTGGGTTCAATTCCCAGCACTGCATAAATTGATCATGGTGGCACACACCTGTAATCCCAACACTTGAGAGGTACAAGCAGGAGAATTAGAAGTTCAAGATCCTCCTCAGCTACATAGTGAATTTAAGGTCATCCTGGGCTTCATGAGACCCTGTTTGGGTTGCTTGGTGGTGTACACCTGTAATCCCTTCCCTTGGGAAGCAGGAGCATTGTTGTAAGGTCAAGGCCAACCTGGTTTATACAACAAACCGGGAAAAAAAAAAAAAACGAAAGAGAGAGAGAAAGCAACATCAAAAGGTTGGGAACAGCCAGGTGTGGTGGCACACGCCTTTAATCCCAGCACTGGGAGGCAGAGGTAGAAGGATCACCATAAGTTCAAGGCCACCCTGAGACTACACAGTGAATTCCAGGTCAGCCTGGGCTAGAGTGAGACCCTACTTCAAAAAAAAAAGTTGGGGACTGAGGAAATCCTTCAGGTTAAGAGTGCCTGCTGCATAAGCATGGAAACCTGGCCTCAATCCCTAACACTCACGTAAAAACCTGAACTTGGTCAAGCATGCCTGGATCCCCAGCATGTGGGGCAGGGGACAGAAGGATCACTAGGGTGCCCCTGTCAAAGTGACATCTTCCTCTGGCTTCCGTTTGCATGTGCACACAGGGCACACACATCTGCGCACAGGTGAATACAACACACACATGTGCTAGATATGCCTGCAGCTGAATGCTCAGCCTTGAAGTAGAACCCTTTACTTCTCACACTCATTGACCAGAACTAATTCTCGGATCCTACCACATCTCAAGGTGGCCAAGACCCAAAATCCTATCACGAATGAGCCTAGGAAGGAGATTGGGAAGTTCTTGGTGATCAGCATCAACCATGTCACATGTCCCCTGATGTGCCTAGTAACTGTCTTGTAACAGTTTCCTCAAGAGAAGGGAAGGGTTTAGGAAGGCTGACTGCACAGCCCATCCAAGTTGGTTCTTGGCACCAGAACGTTACTAAATTCCAGAGGGCAAAAGGTTTCCTCCCTGTGTTTAGATTCTCTGTCCTTAGGAGTAGCTCTGCAAGTCATGTTGGCTTCCCTAGGAAACTGGATGAAATCCCTGGCAGTTTCAGATAGCCCAGGGACTTGACTCCCATCATCTCCCGCTTAGGCCCAAGGACAAGCACTGAACTTGGCTAAGAACGCCCATGGCTCATGAGATGGAATGACATAAAGCCAGTGCTGGTCTGGCTGACATATATTTTGAAGACTACAGGCTTCTCAGTACCAGCAACAGGTGAAAGGGTTATAGGGCCACTGAGAGGCTTTAAAAACCTGGGCTCTTTGGGTGGCAGCTGTGGGGAGGAGCCCCCTCACAGAGCTGACCCACCATGGAAGGGGCTTCTTTGAGGAGCTAGAAGACCTCTTAGATGCAGCCAGGGGCTCCATAGACTCACAGCTGGAGTAGTTTCAAGGTCCCCTAACTGTATCTCCACCTATCTGCTCTGTCCCTGGGTTCTGCCACTTCAGCATCTCCTTGCTCTCCCATTCTCTCTGCTCTGCTAAAATCCAGCTCTTCATGGCAGACTGTTGTGGTACTGTTTCAGACCTGAGTTCTCCTTCCCTTTCCATATAGTAAAAAGCTGTTCCCTCACGGGCTCTTTGACTCGCTTGGAGAGCACCAAGGCTGCAACTGAGGCCGTCTGTCCTGGTTGTGTCTAGACATGGGGTGCTGCTGCTCCAATCTTATCGGTCTCCCCTCTGTCCCTCCTGTACCCCTCTGCTACCCAGTAAGCCTCCTCCACCCTGAACTGCCATTCTCTAGTTAAATTATGCTCATTACAGAGAATTTAGAAGTAGTAACATCACGGGTCTCATTATGGAAGATTTGGAATTTGAGAAAGAAAGACTGCAGTAATTTAACACATATTTTATGAAGGCTAGCTTTGTGCCAGGCTCTGGGCTACATGGAAGAAAGCAAATGGGCAAAACACTCCAGTATCTCAGTCTGGTGGGTGATGGACAAGTGAATTAGTAGATCAAGGAAGGCTTCCTGGAAGAGAAGGCAACTAAGCCCAATCTCAAGTGAAAGCACTCTAACCATACTTCCTAGACATACCCACTATTAACATTTTTATTCACATAGTACCACTTATTGAGTGTGTAGGCGCTGAGCTGGGTCTTTCTCTAATCCTATAACAAAGTCATGAAGTAGCTCTTTATACTCCTGTTTCACAGATAGGAAAACTGAGAGGCAAAACATCCGGTGATCTAAAGAACATCAGGTCGCCTATTAGAATTTTTTTTTTTTTTTTTGAGGTAGGGTTTCATTCTAGCCCAGTCTGACTTGAAATTCACTATGTAGTGCTACGCTGGCCTTGAACTCCTAGCAATCCTCCTACTTCGGCCTCCCTAATGCTAGGATTAAAAGTGAGCGTCACGCCTGGCCCTGTCTATTAGGATTTTCAACAGACATGTTCTCTGTGGTACTGTATGAGCTCTGCCTGGAGCATATCCACTTATCTTTATATAGATTGTCTTTTTGCTTAAATCTGCTGGTAGCCTGGTCTCTATACCAGAGGTCTCAAACTGGGAGCCATGTCTTTATTTTGCCAACCCAATGTTTTCCAAAAATGTGAATATAAAGCCCCACGATTTGAAGCATTAAAGTCTCCATTTATTGACAGAATACAAAGTTAAGGCAGTGGCAGAGGCTGGGACATAGACTGTCGCCACATTGCCTATGGTATTGCGTCCTTGCTTGCCAGGAAATTTGTTTCCTGTTTGGCCTAAACTATGTTTGAGTTAAGACCCTGTTTTATATTTGGAATCTACTTTTTTCACTTTTCCATTTATTATTGTTGGTGATTTCCCCATTTTAAAATTAACCATAAGCCTTAGTTTTTTAAATATTTTTATTTATTTTCAAGCAGGGTGGGGGAGAAAGAGAGAATGGGCACACCAGGGCCTACAGCCACTGCAAACAAACTCCAGAAGCATGTGCCACTTTGTGCATCTGGCTTTACGTGGGTGCTAGAGAATTGAACCTGGAGCTTTACAGGCTTTTAGGCTTTGCAAGCAAGCACCTTAACCACTGAGCCATCTCTCCAGCCATAAGCCTTAATTTTTTTTTTATTTTTTTCTTCCTCTTAAAATGTGTTACCTCCAGAATCACTGTCACCTTAAATGACTTGAATGAGTTTCTTCTCACTATGGGTTCTCTGCTTCTCAGTATTCCCTGGGCCTAACTCTTCCACCCCTGAGAAGACCCTGATAGGGGGAGGCCCAGCCACAGTCAGGCTTCTCATCAGCGTCCCGAGAGGCAGGCGCACTGAGCTCCGGTACCCTGAGACTGACAGGTGCCTTAGAAGGGGCTCCAGGAAAGCAAGGCTTGCCCACCTCCTGCAGAATGCAGAATTATTCATTACACGGAGACTTGAATACTTAACGCCTAGGCCATGTTGGTGTCCTAACTAAGAGACAAAAGAGAGGTAGAAATATATCTCTGTGCACATGATGGCAGATAAAACAAAAATATGAGGAGCTCTCCCATGATGAATATTCAGCTGAGGGGGATGTGTGCATGCCAGCCGCATCTCCTCTCCCGATCTCACTCCACCGAGACTCACGAGGAATTTATTGCTCATTTTAATCACACCCAGAGAATGAATTGGCAGGAATATTAGGCAGATAGGCCTCTCCTATATATTTTATTTGCATATTCCAGTGACAGCATCACGAGCACAATTCCTCTCTATATTTTTTCATTTGCTTCAGGGTAGCTGGGGATGTGCCGCTCCCCTGGGCCCATATTCCAGGCTGAGAGCCTGGGTGCTCCCACCAGAGCTGAGCAAAGCTCTGCAGGAGAGAGAGGATGGTGGGGAGTACAGGAGGAATAGGAGGGTCTCCCACCATGCTCTCCTGCGTGCCCTGCTAGTACAGGGGTCTGCTTGCCTGTCCTTAGGGTTTCAAGGAAACAAGCTTCCTCTTTCTTTTTTTTTTAAACTTTAAAAAAACTTTTTGTTGGGGCTGGAGAGATGGCCCAGTAGTTAAGGCGCTAGCCTGCAAAGCAGAAGGGCTGAGTTTGATTCCCCAGCACCCACATGAAGACAGATACTCAAGGTGGCGCATGCTTCTGGAGTTCGTTTGCAGTGGCTAGAGGCCCTGACGCTCTCATTCTCCCTCTCTCTCTCTCTCTCTCTCTCTCTCTCTCTCTCTCTCTCTCTCTCTCTCTCTCTCTCAAATAAATAAAATAAAATAATAAAAAACTTATTTAAGCAGAGCATGGTGGTGCATGTCTTTAATCCCAGCATTCGGTAGACAGAGGTTGGAGGATCACTGTGAGTTCAAGGCCAGCCTGGGCTAGAGTGAGACCCTACCTTGAAAAACAAAAAACAGCTGGGTGTGGTGGCGCACGCCTTTAATCCCAGCACTGGGAGGCAGAGGTAGGAGGATATCCATGAGTTCAAGGCCACCCTGAGACTACATAGTGAATTCCAGGTCAGCCTGGACTAGAGCGACCCTACCTCGAAAAAACAAATAAAAAAAAAACTTTTTTTTAAAGCTTTTGTCAAGGAGCTAGGGAAATAGCCCAGTTGGCTTGTCTTTCAAGCCAAGCATAAGGACCTGAGTTCAATCCTCAGAGCCCACACAAGGTGGCACACACCTGTAGCCCAGCTCTGGGGAGGCCAAAGCAGGCTTGCTAGGGCTGTAAACTCCAAGAGAGACCCTGTTCTCCATACCCCACACACATCTGAATGCACACTCGTGCACGCAAAAGCTTTTTGTTGAAATACACTTGCATAAGCCTCCACACATCAGGAATGTACTGTTTATTATGTTTTAATAAATGAAACACACCTGATCAAAAACTACTACTAAAACCAACAGTCAGAAGCCCATTCTTGTTCTCCTTCCATCACTGCCCATTCCCCAAGGAGAGGGGAGCCTTCTCCTGGCTTTTGTTTTGGTTTCTTGTGTTTTGTGGTAGGGTCTTGC
Organism: Zapus hudsonius; assembly: GCA_004024765.1. Classification (NCBI taxonomy): domain Eukaryota; kingdom Metazoa; phylum Chordata; class Mammalia; order Rodentia; family Dipodidae; genus Zapus; species Zapus hudsonius. The sequence continues at coordinate 21,501 of PVHP010020413.1, read as the reverse complement.
TCCAGCCCAGGCTGAACTGAAATTCACTCTGTAGTCTCAGGGTGGCCTCGAATTCATAGTGCTCCTCCTACCTCTGCCTCCTGAGTGCTGGGATTAAAGGCATGCACTGGCTTTTTACTTTTGCCTAATTTATGAAACCATACAATGAATTCTTGTAAACTCCTCACCAGATCCCAGCTGTTAACATTTTATCACAGTTGTTTTGTTATTTGTATATACATAAACAACATATAGAAAGATATTTTCTGGATCATTTTAGAGTAAGTTATACATATATCTCTTGATTCCCCATGTCGTTCCTTAAACACAGACATGTTTTTGGTTTGAGTTGATTGTTTGCCATGCTAAGGATGGAACCCAGGACCTCATGAACACTATGGAGCTACACACTTCGCCTACATTTTCTTACCTAAGCCATCAAAAGCAGGGCTCTAATATTGGCAGAAATAAAGGAGCCCCAAGCGTTACTCAGGTTTCCCCACGCTCCCCAGTAATTCTCTACATGAAAAGAAAATACAAGATCCCAAGTTGTGTTCAGTGTCATGTCCAGCTTCTCCGTCTTTCTTGACCTTGACACTTACAACAGGTACAGGCTGGTCATTTTGTAGAATGTCCCACATAAGTTTGAGCTTATCTAATGCTTGCTTATGATTAAATGCAAGTGAGTTATTTCTGGCAAGAACACCTTCTGGTGTTATAGTCAGTAACTTCATTAGATAGGCCTGTACTAGAAGCCCGGATAGGACATTTATGTTTGAAATCAAATTTCCCTAAGTAGAGTCTGAACTCCATGAAGGTGGGAATTAGGCCGCCTCTCATTTCAGAGACAGCCTACCTAGAATTAGTGTTCTTTCTCTCTTCTTGCCTGCCAATAGACCTGGCTTGAATTTACTTATTCTTGTAATCAGGATAGTGACATTATCAATTTCATAAGGCTCTGAGGATCAAAAACATTGACCCCAGATCAAGACCCACCAGTGAGTACTAAACTAATAAGTGAAAGTTTGAGATACAACTTTGTTTTTAACTGGAGATTTAATTACATAGTATCAAAGTTGCTCCCTAAAATTACTTAATTGGGCTAGTGGTTGCCTACAAGGCCTAATGACTTGGGTTTGATTCTCCAGCACCCATGTAAAGCCAGATAGATACACAAGGTGGTGCGTGTGTCTGGAGTTTGTTTGCAGCAGCTGGAGGTCCTGGCATGCCCATTCTCTCTCCTCTCTTTCTCTGCTTGCAAATAAATAAATAAAAATATTTTTAAATACTTAATTACCAAGGGGAAGTGGTAGAGAAAGCTGGCAGACGCCGGCCGCCTTAGCAGCAACCATAGGATGATAGGAGGTACTGAGAACATGAACTCTTTTCTTCACTTCAGCCGCTCCTTGCCCCTCTTAACCTTCTCTCACCAGTCCTGTCTCTGGATCATCCCAGCTATTTGCAGAGATGTGACAAGGTCAGATTCACAGGAATAACTAAATTCAAGCCAGGTCTACTGGCAGAGAGAGCCAGAGCATTAACGCTGGCAGGCTGCCTCTGGAATCTGCTCTTTCCACCTGAGGATGAGAGAAGGCCTGATCCCCACCTTCACAGAGTTCAGAGATGAGACTGGAGGAGGAGGAAGAAGAGGGAATGAAAGGGAGAAGCAGGGTCCCAAGAGGCTGACCTGGTGGTTACCACATCTGATAGGGCTGAAACCTGCTCTGTGGCCAGCCTTCCTACTTCCTACAGAGTTGCATGCTTTTTTAAAATATTTATTTATTTGTAAGAAGAGACAGAAACAGAAAGAATGGGTGTGCCAGGCCTCCAGCCACTGCAAACAAACTTCAGATGCATGTGCTACTTTGTGCATCTGGCTTTACATGGGTACTGGGGAATCGAACCTTGGGTTGTTAGGCTTTGTAGGCAAGCACCTTAACTACTGAGCCATCTTTCCAGCCACAAAGGTGCATACTTTATGTGCTAGTTCAAGAGGCTTTCCAAGTCCTTACCTCTTTCATTCCCTTAGTCTCATGTTCCCATCTACTTTACATCCCCCAACTTCTGGACCCTCTGGGCTCCTCAGTTATCACCACCCCCCATCTTAACTCTTAACCTCTGGTCCCCTTTGTTGACCTCCCTACCTGGTCCTCTCTGTCAGCATGTTTCAGGGCCTGACAATGACCTAGGTTTGGTTCTAAATCAGGAATCATGAGTATGGGGCATCCCTTAGGTCTATGAGCAGCCGTTGAACTCTGTAGACCTCACCACTCTAGGAGAGGCAAACTCTATAACTGATCCTCCCTTCTCTTCCTAATCCACTCTTACTCACCTAACCACCACCCACCCCTACCACAGCTGCCCTCTCATTGCCAGACCTGTCCCCCTGGGGGATGCTCAACTGTCAAATGCTTGTCATATACCTTCTGCCCAATGCCCTCCCCCACAGAGCCACTCTCAGCTCAGCCACCCACCTCTGAGTGGCTCGAGCCTTGCTAGGCCTCCCAGCCCTTTCCTGTAAATGTACTCACAGCCAGGGAGAGTGCCATGTTAAATCATGATGATGGAAACCAGTGGCTGTGATTATCCAGCCAAGAGGCAGCATGGGAAGTGGGTTGCTGCCGGCTCCAGGTGAGAGCCCCTGAAGTGAATTGTACAAGGCTTTTATTAAGAGGGTGTCTCTCCCCACATCTGCTCTTCTGGCAGCCCTTCACTGTGCCTCTCAGTCCTGTAGCCTACGTCTATGGAGCCCTTTCCAAGCTCCTCTTACCCTCGTGTTTCCTCTCCCCCAAACAGTTTTCTTCCTAAGATTTTCACAAGGCTGGGCTCAGAGCCTGGCTTGCACAAGGCCCTGGGTTCAATCTTCAGCACTGTGATTCATGCCTGGGGTCTAATTCCATTGATAGAGTGCTTACATCCCCAGCATTACATAAAATCGGGTGTGGTGGCACACAGCTGTAATCCCAGCACTTGGGAGATTAAAGCAAAAGGATCAAATGTTCAAGGTCATCCTCAGCTGCATAGTGAGTTCAAGACCAACCTGGTCTATATGAGACCCTCTTCCAAAAGAAAAAGAAAAAGTGATTCACTCCATACACTTTTTGTTTTTCAAGGTAGGGTCTTACTCTAGCCTAGGCTGGCTTGGAATTCATTGTGTAGTCTCAGGTGGCCTCGAATTGACAGTAGTCCTCTCACCTCTGCCTCCCTCCCAAGTGCTGGGATTAAAGGCATTCCATATACTTTTTAGTACAAATCTGCTAGGCATTGGGGAAAACAAGAACATGAAGGGGTAGAGAGGTGGCTGAACAGGTACCTGAATTTGGGTCCCCAGCACCCACTTTAAAAATGCTGTGCAGAGTAAGCAAGCTCTAGGTTCAAGCAAGAGACCCTATCTCAGTAAAATAAAGTAGAAGCAACAGAGTCAGGAAGATGCCCAACTTCAATCTCTGGCCTAGGCATACACACACATAAAAGATTATGAAGCAATAACCTTTGGCCTGGTTTAGCCCCAGTGTGCATTTTAAAATAATTTTATTTATTTATTTATTTATTTATTTATTTATTTATTTATTTATTTGCAAGCAGAGAGAGGAGAGACAGACAGAGAGAATGGGCATGTCAGGGCCTCCAGCCACTACCAATGAACTCCAGATGCATGCGCCACCCTGTGCATCTGGCTTGTGGGTACTGGTGAATCGACCTTGGGCTGTCAGGCTCTTCAGGAAAATGCCTTAACTGCTGAGCCATCTCTCCAACCCTGTCCTGTGCATTTTTATCAGAGAAATCTGATGTACTTTCAGCAGTGGGAATTTGGGACTCCATGTTTGAGAATATTAAGATGTTCTCAGAGGGCTGGGGATATGGCTCAGTGGTTAAAGGTGCTTGCCTGGATTCGATTCCCCAGTACCACCCATGTAAAGCCAGATGCACAAAGTAGCACATACATCTGGAGTTAACAATGGTAAGAGATCTGAGAGGGCCATATTCTGTGTGCGTGTGTGTGTGTGTGTGTGTGTGTGTGTGTGTGTGTGTGTGTGCGCACGCGCACCTCTCTCTCTCTCTCTCTCTCTCTCTCTCTCTCTCTCTCTCTCTCTCTGCATGTATGTGTGTCTTCTTTCTGCTTGAAAATAAATTTTTAAAAATTTTGTTTAAATGATGACCTCACTAGGCTTGGTGACACATGCCTTTAGTCCCAGAACTCGGGAAGCAGAGGTAGGAGGATTGACCTGAGTTCGAGGCCAGCCTGAGACTACATAGTGAATCCAGGTCAGCTGAGCTAGAGTGAGACCCTATCTTGGAAAATAAACAACCTCAGAGACTAGGTTATAGTTTGCCTCTTTTCCAAGACCATCTAAAAAGCTCCTTAGAAACTAGCCAATTCACAGCACACCCTTTCCCTCCCGCTCACCTCCATAGTCAGTAAGCACTCTTTCCCTTTGCCCAAGAAATTAATAGGAATTCTAAGACAATCTAAAACTGTGACACTGAAGGAGAGTTACAGACATTAGATATTTTTCCTGGAGAAGACTTGGGAGGGCTCCAGTGGTCGGATCCTAATCAAGAAAGGAGAAAGAAAAGTTAGGTAACTGGCACAGAGGGGGAAGTGTGTTCCATGAGAGCCCACAGACCAGCTGCTGGAAAGAACACACATGTAAGGAGAGACCTGGCAGCCAGAGAGCTGCCTTCTACAGCGCTGCAGGATTAGGGCGCAAAGAAGAGCTATGGGCCAGGACGGGGCTGCTTCCACTTACGCCAAAGCAATTCTACTATCTGTAGACCTCCACAGATGATTGAATTAACTAGAAGGAATCATATCCCCCACCAAAAAGAGCAGGCACATCCAGGCATGGTGTCACACACCTTTAATCCCAGCACTTGGGAGCTAGAAGTAGGAAGATTACCATGAGTTTAAAGCCACCCTGAGATTACATAGTGAATTCCAGGTTAGCTTGGGTTAGAGTGAGACCCTACTGAAAGAAAATGGAGGGCTGAAGAGATGGCTTAGCGGTTAAGGCGTTTGCCTGCAATACAGAAGGACCAGAGTTCAATTCCCCAGTGTCCATATAAAGCCAGATGCACAAGAGGGTGTCTGGAGTTCGTTTGCAGTGGCTGGAGGCCCTGGTGTACCCATTCTCTCTCTGTGCCTGCCTCTCTCTCTCTCTCTCTCAAATAAATAAAATATTTTAAATAAAAAAGAAAATGGAGGGCTGGAGAGATGGCTCAGCGGATAAGGCACTTGCCTCTGGTGCCTAAGGCCCTGGGTTCAATTCCCCAGGACCCACATAAGCCAGACCCACAAGGTGGTGGCCCTGGTGTATTCTCTCTCTCTCTCTCTCTCTTTCTCTCTCTGCTTGAAAATGAATAAAATATATAAAAAAAAGAAAACACATAGAGCACATTATGTGTCTTCTTAAAGAAAATGGAAATACTGTTTATCAAAGGCCAGGGCTGGGAATATTACTTCAGTGGTAGGGTGCTTGCCTGGCATACAGAAGGCAGCCCCTAGGTTCAGTCCCCACTAACAGTAGGAAAATGAGGGAGAGAGGGAGGGCATCTAAGTCACTCCAACTACCACTGACTACAAGCCCAGCTCCAGACTCTCAAATGCTTATCTCATTCCTTCCCACCATATCCTGTGAGGTTCCTGCATGGTAGGTGTGAGTGTTATCCCATCCTACAGTGAGGAAATTAAGGTCCAGGGAGGTGAACCAACTTCCCAAGGTCACTGGCTAGTAAATGGATGAGGTCTTCTGAGCTCAGCTCTGTCTGAGAGAAGCTTGCATCTTCTGCCACATAACTCTCACTGTGAGCCAAACTCTGAATAGGAGGCGACTGTAAGAATTAAACAAGTGGGTCAAGTCCTGAGTTCAGGGCCTGCCCATCTGCGAGTTGGCAACTGTCCCAGCCATGTACACATCTTGCCATCAGCACCTCTCAGCCCAGTGGACCCGAGTGCTGCCTGGGCTGGTGGGCAGGAGGAGGAAGAGGCAGATATACAGCTGGAGTCCGCAGAGCCAGGTGATGTATGTGGCGCCTGAGGGAGCTGTACAGTGACACTCTGGATTCCAGCCGGCAAGCGTTGCTCCACTGGGATCGGCGCCGAATTATTGCTCCATATGAAACTGAGGACTGATGGGAGCTTTCAGTTACAGACTGATAGCAACAGCCAAAATTGGATTGTTTGCTATTTATTTTTTTTAACTTCTGTCAAGGTCACTACTGTAACAGGAAAACACTACCCAGGCAGCAGGTGTTTTTCATCCACTCTGCCCACAAGAGCAATCTGCAGCCACAACTTTTGTGACAGGGCCTTAGCGCGACAACTCTCTTTCAAGAAAGATGTCCTTGTCACAGGGGCCTGGGGAAAGGAGCCTCCCTACGTCCCGGTCTTTCCTCCCCAGTTTAGGATCTGCCTCCTTCCACCTCAGTTCCTAATCTCCACACGTACTTTCCCATCAGGCCACCATGGCCCTCCCTGCCTGGTCACTAGTCTTCTGGCTTCTCCAAGCCTCCATTTCCTAGAAAGCCCCAATCATTCCACACATCTTTCTTCCCTAATTCTCCTTCTTGTAGCCATCACTTAATTGAGTGTTCCACACACTCACCAGATGCCACCCCTGGGTCAGGATTTGAGCGAAAGATAGCTCCTGCCCTCAGAAAGCACTTGGTGGAGTCAGAATAGACCCATGGACATTTAGCAAATGATTTTTCAGTCGTGAGTTTCATGAAAGGTGTAGTCCTAGAGGTAAGCATTACTGCTGTGAAACCTCAATGACAGAGGCCTCTGTGGACAAGGCCTGGCCTGCCTTTCCCAGGACAGAGGGGGAGAGTAAGAAGACCTGGACCAGCCTCCAGTGGCCACAGGACCCACACCTACATGTTTTTCCCTGAACTGGGGGATAGAATGAAAGTAGGGTCCCACTGAGCCAGCACCCCTGAGCCAGTTACCCTCTTCCCTGCAGTACCAGGAGAAGCAGCAGAAGCGCGAGGCTGAGGAGCGGCGCCGCTTCCCCCTGGAGCAGCGGCTGAAGGAGCACATCATTGGCCAGGAGAGCGCCATCGCCACCGTAGGTGCTGGTAAGTCCAGGCCAGCCTCTGCGTAAGGTGGGGCTCTGGCTTTGCTCCAGTGAGATGATGTGCTTTATATTCAGTTAGCATTTGCATTTTTGTCGCTCCATCTATGTGCAGGGCATTTTCGTAAGCTGTTTGCATATCTGTGTCATTTAGTCCTTACAGTAGTGCTGAGGTGTGGGTACCATTAAATCCCTGTGGTGAACCCAGCACTTGATTTGCTCAAGCCTGCTTTCTTATGCTTAAAAGTGAACTCACACCTTCCCCTGGCCCATTGCCCCTGTGCTCAGCCTTTGATGTGGGGCACCTGGGAAGCAGAGCGAGCCTACCCCTCACTGGTGGTGGTTCATGCAGCTGAACTGTGGAAGGACTTCACTTTCTGCATGGCAGCCCAAGTCTCCCATCCCTGCAGAATGCTTTGTTAGCAGCTGACTGGCCCATCTCAAGGAAAAGATTCCAAGCAGCTGTGGAGGGGAAGGCAGCCCACCTGTAACTCGTTCATTGCCATGCTCTGGCCTCGAGAAGACAGAGGCTAAGATCCTAATGGAATGGCCCTCCTGGCAAGCACAGCCCACTAGATGTATATGTACAGAGGTGCTGCTGACGACAGTGGCCTCACCTTTGCTCTTCAGCTCTCACATGAGCTTCCCTCAAGGTGGTTTCAGATGGGTGAGGCAGGGTCAGGTTTCCTGTGCTAGGCTGTGCTGTGGCACAGAGAGGACACTTGCCACTGTGCACCTCATCCTCCTAGCTTTGCTGGGCATCCCGTTCCTCCTGTGTCAAGGAGCACCAGGTCCAGGGACCCTGTGACTCTAAAATCATGTTCTTCCCTGTGTGTCACACAGACCACAACTACTCTCTGTCCTCAAGATGTTCAGTCTTGGGTTCTGATTGTGTCTACCTGGAACTAAGTGCCAGCCCAGTTTGCCTCTTCCCTGGCTCTGAGCTAACCTCTGATGCCCATCTTGCTGTTATCCATCTTATCCTGTCTCTCCTTGCTACTGACTCCAAGTGAGAATAGGTGATCCTCTCCCCACCTCCAAGAGCTGTCAGAATGTGCACCCTAAGAGCCGCCTTCCACCCAAAGCTCCTCCTTTTCCTTCTGAACCTTACCTTAGTTCAGTGGTAAAACGGCTGCCCAGGAAGGCCTGATTTCTTGCCCTGTAATGGACAGGTTGCCTTTGTTATGACCACAGTAACCCAAGGCAAGACAGTAACCCTAGGGCCTGGTTGTGCAGGGCTGGTGCCTTTTTGCCTCCATTTGCTGTGTGTCTGCTTGGTTGAGAAGCCCTTCAGCTGGATTTACACTGAGAATGTTCTGCTACTGTTTCTTTCCTGTGACCAGTTCCTGGAGGCTTCTGGACCCCAGCAGGAAGGGATCAGCAGCCCAGTGGCTGCAGCTGCAAGCCCAGGCAAAGTGTGAGCACTCCCTGGGTCTGAGCTGTGCTGGACAAACAGCACCAAGGACCTCAGTTCCCCAAAACCCCAGTAGGGCAAGTACAAGAGGGTGAGACCTATCCAGAGGCTAGGTCAAGCCTCTCAGAATTCTCCAGGCTAGTATCACATGTGTGCTAGGGACTGGCTGGATGGGGATAGAGCCTTGGCACCCCATGGGTGCCATGAGGATGGGCAGCCAGAGAAGTGCCGTAGAATGAATTGATTTGATAAATGGCCATTTATTACCCTCACGAATTGGCTGAAACCAATTTCGGTCACATCAACCCCTGGTAAGTGCTGGGATATTGATTTGTGCAAAGTAATACAGTGAATTTATCAGTGTGATCCCCAGCTTCAGGGCCTCTAGCATGGCTGGTGCAGTTACCGCCTTACAAATGGAAGAGGTGAAGTGCCATCCCTGAAACCCAGGTGCCCAATGATGCTCTGGTCTCTGGGGTGACTGGAGGCAAAGCAGGGTCAGCCTACGTACCACAAACCAGAGCCCGGGCATGAAATGTGAGGCTCTCAGCATCCAGAGCTGCTCTGGTCGTGGAAGGGAAAACACCCACACTGTGGGGCAGGCTTCCCGGGAGCTTAGCACCTTCAAGTCCCACCCTCCACAGAAAGGCTGCCAGTTCTCCAGTCAGCATATTCAGAACGAGACTTCTAGTCACCATCTCCAAGACAGAAGCTTAGACATTTCCTCAGCAGTGCCTTCCTTCCCTCCCAAACCTTGCAGCCCAAAGTTCTGCCATTCTCCCTCTTCCATGTACTCCAACCTGGCCTCTTCCCCATACTCTCATCTGGCCACTCAATGGTCTCTTCTCTGCTCTTTCTGCCTCTTTTCCTTCCTTCCCCCAGAACCAACTCTCCATGGGCCAGGGTGATATTTGGAAAATCCTCATGGCTTGGGCCATCCTGCCCTGCCACCCAAGGTCTCCCCTGGACTTCCAGTGAACATCTCTGTCACCACACATGGTGTCTGCTAGGTTTATGTGTCTTTCTCCCTCAGAGGTGAAGACATAGCATATGTACATCAGCTCTATGTCCAGGGCTGGGAAAAGGTTGTTGAACTCAAGTGAATAAGACAGCCCATTTTGACACCGAGCGACATTGGAGTGACTCAACCATGAGTGTTTCTGAAGGGCTGTTTGCCCTGGGAATTGCTCCAGCATGGGCTGATCATGTTTACAGGTTAGGTTAATAAATTTCCCACACTAGAGCATTAGAACTATATCAAGAAGCATGAGTCAGCCACCCAGGCAGCCCCAGAGCCTTCAGCTGGATAGAGGGGTGGGGGAAGGGACAGCTCTTTCCTCTCTTTGGTTTTTCTTTTTTTTTTTTTATTTGCATGCAGAGAGAGGGAGGGAGAGAGAGAGAAAGAATGGGCACACAAGGACCTTCAGTCACTGCAAACAAATTCCAGTGCATGTACCACTTTTGCATCTGGCTTTTCATAGGTACTGGGGAATAGAACCTAGGTCGTTAGGCTTTGCAGTCAAGCCCCTTAACCACTGAGCCATCTCTCCAGCCCCCTCTCTTTGTTTTTTCACACACTGGGGCCTTCCAGAGTGCCCTGTCCTCCCTGTCATCCAGATGCAAATGGCTCTCCCATCCTCCCTGGCATACCCACTCAATTTGGAGCCCTCGGCTTTCATGGTAGCATTTACCTCCGAGGCATAAGCCAGCTCACATGAGCTTGTTTTCTGAACAAATGCATAAAGCTCCCTGGAAAGGGCACAGAAGACAGTAGAACCCTTCTTTACCCACGGGTAGTTAGAGCACTAAGAGTCACAGGTCCTGGCCACACTGTCCTCTACAAAATGTGAGTTGAAGAATTTGTTCTTTGCTCTCAGGAGCCCATAAAAACTAAGAATGAATTCATTTAGCCAGCAAGCATTAAGCTAGTATAGGCATAGTCTCAGGGATCCCTAAAGTATTAGGACATCTAGCACCTGTTTCCCTAGAACAAATTCAGACTGGGGCACAGAAGAAAGCCCTTACCTCTCTCTCTGGGCCCTGGTTCTGTGTGAAATGGAGATGATACCTACTTAGGATTATTACATGGGTGAAAGGACAATCTTTAAAACCCCAAAGCTAATGACCGCTGTCATTGATTCCACCCTTACAGATGTTCCGCTCCTTGCAGCTTACCAAATATTTCCTAGCCATTACCTCATTTCTTCTGCATGCAGAGCTGACAGCTTGTACGCCTGCTTCTATTTTATAGATGAAGAAACTGAGACTAAAGGAATAGGTGTTTTACTTAAAGTCGTCTAGGAAGTGAGAGGTGAGGACTCCAAGAATGCTCCTGTGCCTCCTGTCTCCACCACACCACTCTAAATGATCAGTCAGAGAATCCAAACCCATGAACTGATGGGATACAGATGCTCTGTAGGAATGACCATGGAGTTGTTGCAGTTGAGTTTTCATATGGTCCAGTAGTGACAGGCTTGGTCAGGAGAAAGCAACTGAAAAGGAATGGGCCATAAGCAAGGCATACACTAGCCCAGCATGAAGGAACAGAGTGTGATTGGTACTTACAGAGCCAAAGGAGGGAGCTGAGCTGTCAGAGAGCCCTGACACCATTCAGATCCCAAGAGCAGTGGTGAGTACAGGGTGAAGGACATGACCTGAGGCTATGTCCCCCATGTTAAATGGCTGAGTGCCATTAGAAGACTACAGAGGGGAGGTTTCACAGGCGAGGCAGGGCTGTGAAGGAGGTGCTGCTTAGGAGGAAGCCAATGGGGAGAGCTGTGTCTTTCCTCCTACTCGTGACCACAGTGTAGGCTCTGGAGTCAGCCAAGGTGGGATTAAAAGCCCAGCTCTTGGGCTGGAGAGATGGCTCAGCAGCTAGGGTGCTTCCCTGAGAAACCTAACAACCAGGTTTAATTACCCCAGTACCATGTAAAGTCCAGATGCACAAAGTGGCACATGCATCTGAAGTTCATTTGCAGTGGCAGGAGGCCCTGATACACCCATTCTCTCTAGCTCTCTTTTCTGTATCTCCCTCTGCTTTCAAATATATTTTTTAAAAAATTTTTTTTTGTTTTGTTTTTCGATATGTAGTCTCAGGGTGGCCTTGAACTCAGGACGATCCTCCTACCTCTGCCTCCCAAGTGCTGGGATTAAAGGTGTGCGCCACCACGCCCGGCAATAAAAATATTTTTAAAAAGTAAAAAAGCCCAGTTCTTCAGGTTATTTTCCTGTGGACCTTTAACAGGTTTCCTAACTGTACATATTCTCATCTATAAAACAGGAACCATTCCCTGCCCACCTTACAGTCATAATGAGCTAATAGGACTTTATGTTAGAGGTTCTTTATAAACTAAAGTGCTGCAAAAGTAAGTTGCACATTTGCTGGTCCACAGTGAAAACACAGCACTTACTACCATATCCATGGGGGCCTGACAGGACCTCTAGGCTACCCAGCCTCAGTCCTCAGCTACCCTGCCAAACACATGTCCTGGGGCTCCCCTGCCCCAGTCTTTCCTAGCTACTTTCATTTTTCATTCTGTCGGACTCCATCTGCTTGGCCGTTTTTCTCTTCAGATATTATTAGAACTATCCAGAGTTGTAATTGCTTAATGGTTGGCATTTCGCCTGTTTCACAGGGACCCCAGATCAAACCCACCCCAGACTCATGCCCTGGGTCTGGCAGAATTGACCAGGGACAGCTGTGCAGTGGAGTCTGCCTTGCATTATAAAGAGTTCTCTCCCAGGTGCATTATTAGAAAAGAAGGGGGAAAGATGGCCCCAGGCCTAATTCAATTCCACATTCTCCATGGTGTTTTTGTATTGCATAGCCCAGCAATGGGCTGCTCTCCGTGGACTAAAATGCTACCCCAAAAGACAGGCCAAGAGCAGAGCCTTGTGTGCATCATACCCTGTCTGAGGGGACCATGCCACCTGTGTGAATGATGCTGGGACTTCTGCCTCCCAGATGTGCAAGCCCAGACTGGCTTCAGGCTTAGCCTCTTCCCAACAGAAGTCTAGCTCTTGCCATTTTAGTACCTCCACTTCCCCCAAATACCCTCGTCCCTCCCCCTGTTTCTTTTGGTACACCAACATTCCTCATGCAGGCTTGGACTTCCCTCTTCATCTCTGTTTTAGGGCACTTAACAATTTCCTAGCCAGCCCTTCCAGAGTACCCCAGTGAGTTAGAGAAGATCTGAACCCCAGCCCAGGAAAAGGCATCAGACTGCTTTCCTAAGCACCTTCCAGGTTTCTCAGGGAACAGCTCTAGGCAGCACAGTGACTGGTGTCCTGATATCCGTGAGATTACACTGTTTCCATCTGTCTCTAGAAGAAGATGACAAGCATGGAACTGAGCACTTCAGACAGGTGGTCCAGACTCATCATCTGATCCTGCCCACGACCTCTCTGCTTCTGTCCACCTCTCCAAATGCTGCCAGCCTCCATGATCCATCATGAGTCCTCCCTTGGCCAGAGAGCCTTCCCTGCCCTCCCCTCACATCCCTGAGACTGTCAGCTTTCTCAATTGACTAAGTTTCCAGGCCTTGTCCTCTGACATATTCCCTTTGCTAATTTCCCCTGTCACTCTGGGGACCAGACCAGACATGCTGTTCATCTGCAGACAGACTTTGACATTGCACAGTGCTCTGTCCTCTTCCTGCTCCTTACTGCCATGTTTCCATCATTGTGACCCAAATTGATAGTCACGTTTTATTAGAGCAGCTAGATGTGATCTTAGAAAGGGTAGGTTTAGGGAAGACGCAACTTTTATCTACCACTTGTATATGTCTTGGGTAAGTGTGTTGCCTCAGTTTCCTGTTTGGTATAATTAAGTTTAGAATACTTTCCTCTCAGGATGGTTCTGTGGGTCTTGAGTAACTGTGTAATAGTGCCCAGGATACAGTTCTGCCTCTCTCTGTGCCTTCTCTTATACTTGAGCGACGCTCTGAGCCTGCCTGCCCCATGGTTTCCTAAGCTCATGCAAGGCCCTTGATCACTTACTTCCTCTTGACTGACCTTCTCCAGAAGCCTCAGTAAGCAAAGAAACTCACCAAGAGACTGATCCCTTCTGCACCCCAAGCTCCACACTACCCTTAATCAGCTTCTAGACATTTGGCTGTTTCCACTTACTATTTAAACAGCAAAGCAGGCCTTGGTTTCCCCAAAATTTACTCTTTCCGGGTAAAGAGCCCGGAGCTCACACCCCCCACATCCCCAAGACCTGTCATATGGTTCTGCCCTCCCATCTGCACAGGTGAGAAGAGGGGTAGCCAATGGGAGTTCAAGTCTCCCCCTCAGATTCTCCTCCACCAACCAGTCCCTACCCCCTTCACCTCTATCCACCATCCACCCGCCTTTCAGTTTCCCTAGCAACGCTGAGTGCTCATCCTGGAAAACTTTATCCGAAATCTGCTCTGGGCAGCTTTCCAAATCCATGCTAACCTGATTAGGTGTCTCTAGGGGCCTTGGCAGCTAATCAGATTAGGCAGCACTAATGGTAGTGAGGACTTTGAGTGGGCGCAGAGCAGTAAAACATATTGTATACTTAGTGATAATTATCCTGCCTTTTGTGTCATTGATTTATCTGCCTCCCTCCCATCCCCATGTTGTGTGTTCGGCCATAGCGATCCGGAGGAAGGAGAATGGCTGGTACGATGAAGAACACCCTCTGGTCTTCCTCTTCTTGGGATCATCTGGAATAGGTAACCATGACAGATCAGCACTGGGGAAGAAGAGCTAGGAAAGCTCCTGGCCTGAGCCTGACAGCCCCAGCCGCTGTGGGTCAGGGATCATGCCACTCACCTCAAGTTCAGCTCCAGAAGCAGCTGCCTCCAAATGACAAGAACACTCTGGGCTTTTTAATCATGTGTGGTGTTACAGACAGCTGTGGAGCAAGAGCCAACTTAACCTGGTTAAACCAAGCCTTCAGGGCCCGTTAGTTCTGTTCCAAGCAGTATGCATCCCCAAGGAACTCCCCTCCAGGGACAGCTGACCCACCTCCCTCCACTGCCCAGCTCACCAGCTACACTCAGAACAGTACCAGGCCCGCCACAGAACTGGTTGCAGTGAACAGGCCGGGTATTTATCTAACCAATTGAGTTGTATTATTCTCTGTCTCTCTCCCCCACCGCCACCATTGTCTTGACAGGAATTGCATGGTGTAGTTGCCACCTCTTCCCTTCTCAACACCTTCATGAACCTGACTCTCCTCTGGTCCAAAAACCATGTGACTATGACACTCTGTGTACCACACAGTGGCTTGACCATCATTCCCCATGGCCCTTTAGAACTACCACTTTTGTCTAGCCATTCCTTTTTTATGACAATCACAAAGAACTCTGAAGCTAATGGGAGGTTAACAGAGGAGTAGGACGTGAGCCAGGAAGTTGGAGCTGGACCTAGAAGAGTTTGTGCTGAACTCCAAAGGCCAAGTTGAATTATAAGAGTCACCCTTACCCCTCACCTCCATTCTTAGGGTATTGCTACAAAGATAAATCCTTGGTCCCATCACAGAAAAATTAAGATGCACTGTAGACTTTGATTCTGGTCCCAGCTTCACCATGCCTCCCCTAGGTGACCTTGGGAGAATCTCTGAGCCTCAGCATCCCACCCATAAAAGAAGTGCTTCCCAGTGTCCGTGTATTTCTAGTGTTCTTTCATGCTAGCAGACAGTAATCTGGTCCTAATCCACCTCCTCTCCCTTCTTCCTTACTAGGAAAAACTGAGCTGGCCAAGCAGACAGCCAAATATATGCACAAAGATGCCAAAAAGGTAAGGGGGGGATGGGACCTTGCTATTCAGTTTCCCAAATCCAAGCAGCCTTAGCTCTCACCACCAGTTCCTCCAAGAATTTGGGCAAGTTGTCCAATGTCTTTGTGCCTCCACTTCTTCATCTATAATGGAAATGATCACCCTTAGCCTGCCTAAGTCCCAGGGCAGGGGAGGGGGGACCACATGACATTCAGCCCACTTAATAAGCACCTGCCCCACACCTAGGACTATTGCTGTGCCAGCTCAGCTGGTGTCCTGGATAGGCAGAGCTGCAGGGAGCCGCAGGAGCTAGAAAAACCAAACAAGTAGGGATGGTCTGGGCGCCACCACTTTTCCACCCTACATGTGTCCTCAGCTTGGGCTTCTCATGGCCCAGAGCCCTGGGATCTCCCCAAGAAAGAGACATCCCCAACCCTGCTTTTCACACTTAGCTTTCAAGGTCTAGGCTGACAGGAAATGCTTTCAAAAGAGAACAGCCCTTCAAGACATGTAAAGCTAAACACTTCCCTGCCAGCCTTCCCAGTGCGGAGGCTAAACTCCCCTGCCTACACTGAAGGTTGCCTGAGATACCCAGGGTGCTCGCCTGGTTTTTTGGAAAGCCTTCCCCCAAAGCAGTGAGGGGCTGCTTAGGCCTCTGCCAGCCCAGTAGCAGCCCTGGACTCCTGGGAGCCTGTTAACCACAGAAACAAGCCCAGGCTGTGTCCTCCTGTGCCCCATATACCGAGGAACAACTAGAAGGCACTTAAGCCTCCATGGCTCTGCCAGTATCTGTACTGTGCCTCAACCAAACCCAGACCTACTTACAGGCTGGCAAGCAGGCAGGAAGCAGTAGCATGCGGCATGCTGATATGCTCCAACTGCAATAGTGGGCTTGAGACGATTCATCAGGTTGGCAGCGATTGAAACAATTAGCACTCTGGAAAGGGCCATAAAGTAGCAAGACTGTTAGGGAAGATGCAGTCACGGGCAGGAACCACCTGATTAGGGATGAAGAATTCTGAATGGTTTAATTTGAATACTGTCAGAAAGGTTAATATTTAATTACAAATTATAATCTCCTTATCCAAGCTGTCTTAATATGTCTTCATTCACAGTGGAAGTAGGAGGAAAGTAAGTGCTGACTTGCTGGTGTAGAAAGGAGAGGGGACTTGGCAGGACTGATGATGCAGGTGCTTTTTAGTTGACACACCTAAATAGATGGATTCTCCCCAGCAGGGCGTCCCACGGGTGGGATCGTGGTTTCCTTCAGTGCACACTTTACCCGCCTGCACCCAGTATTGAAGGCAGCAGGCCTCGCCCTAGCCATGGTGGGGAGGCTCTGGAGCCACACGGTCCTTCTGCTTTTTTTCTCACTGCTGGGACAAAATACCTGACCAGAACAGTTTATGGAAGGAAAGGGTTAGTGTCCCTTGTGGCAGGGAAAGCATAGCAGCTGGTCACATTCATGCTACAGTGAGGAAACAGCAGAAAGCAATGACTGCCCTACTCAGCCGGCTCTCCTTTTTATACAATCCTGGATCCTGCCCCCCCTCCAAGTCTTCCCACCTCAGTTAACCTAACCCAGATCATTCCTCACTCTCAATTCTAGGTCCAAGCTGACAGTCAGTATAAACCACCACATCACCCTAGGCAATCCCTTCTCCCAGGTGTCAGGCCTCTTGCCTCAAGGCCAGGATGTCCTAATCTGAGGCTGTGAAAATGTGATGAGATATCCGAGTCACAGCTGTCCCAGGCTTCAACCAGCATTTCAGCCAGTTCTTGTTCGCATTTGTCCACCTGCTTTGCTGGTACTTGTTCCTGGAGAAACATGAGCATGGGTGCCAACTTAGACCATCTTTCAGATAAGAATACTGCTCCAGAAGGCAAAACTGCAAACATGGCAATTTATCTCTGTTTCACAGGGTGGGAGAGAGGCATGGCAGGCCCCTAAAATTTTCTAAGTCCTAGGTGATTCTTCAATAAAGCTCCTATCTGTTCAAGCCCTGTGGACCAACTCATTACATAATATGTTTACCTGGACATTTTCTAGCCATGGAATAGGTATTTTGAGGCCTGCCTTCAAAATTCGAGAGCGCCCTGGACTATGAGCTGTCCCACCAGTGCCTGACACCCCTAAGCCCCCTAATGAAGTGCAGAAAGTGTCAGAAACTGTTTCCCAAATCCAAGCAGCAGCCAATCAAAAAGATAGGCCCTGTCCTGAGAAGCATGCCTCAGCTCTCACCACCAGTTGTCACTCACCCCACTGAGAGCTCCCCTCATCTGCCTGCTGACATGGCTCACAGAATGAAACTAGCACTGGCCCAGGAGTTTGGGGACTTCAGTTGTGGTTCTAGCTCTCTGAGCCTTCCCATTTGAAAAGTGACTGTTTTGCCCAGGCCTCATAGGCACTGTTTCCATAGTTGCACAACTGTCTTATCAAAGACTTATTTGTGAGTTTACTGTTTTCCCAAATTGAGCAGCTTTAACTCTCATTAGCAGAGTTAATAATCCTTGAGAAAGACCCTAATGTTGTTCTGTGATGTTGTCATAAGGTAGGTAGGAGCCCAAGACACAGTTATAAGTCAGTGTGATGACAGGTTAAGAGCAGGTATTTAAGTCCTCTGCCCTCCTGTGGAAGTGGCCAGGAATCTACATCCGATTTCTCATTTGCAAAATAGGTTCAAGGCCTGGGGAGATCACTCAGTCAGTGAAACATGCTGCACACATGAGGACCTGAACTGGGATCCCAGCATCCACACAGATGCCACCCAGGCAGGAGGCAGGCCAGTGGTCAAGTGTGGCTGCCCGCCTGTAATCCCAGCACTTGGGAAGCAAGAACAGGGTCCCTGGGACAAGCTAACTAGCTAGACTAGCCAAATTGGCAAACCCTGAGCTCACGTGAGAGATCCTATCTCAATAAATAAGGTAAAGTGCAATCGAGGAAGACACCAACCTCTTGCCTCCACACACACCACACATATATATATACATATTCAAAAAATAGGGTCACTGTGAGTTTGAGGCCAGCCTGAGACTACAGAATGAGACCCTACCTTAAAAAATGAAACAAGAAGAAACTGGCTGCAAAGGAAGAGAGCCTTCTGCCAGGCCATACAGGCAGTGGCAGAACTGGGTCTGGAAGCCAAGCCCCACTGGCTCCAGCCTGAGCTCTTCCCTGCAGCCTGGTCCAGGGTGACAAGACAAAGATATCAAGCCACTTCACTGAGTGCCTTCTAAGTAGTAGCTGAACTGAACACAACAATTTCAGGCAGACAGGCCTCACTCTGAGGGTCCTGGCAGCACATCACAGTAAGACTGTCCCAGATGGAAGCGCACACCAGCTGGAGGGGACCAGGGCTGGCCCCAACGGCTCCCTGAATCAGGTAGTTCTCCATGGCAAGGAAGGGCACTCTTCCTGTGTTAACTCTTCAAGCCACCACCATAAGGTCTTCTCTTCCCCTGGGACTAACCATGGCCCTCCTACAGAGGGTCAATTCCTTGGAAATCACCCTGAAACCTAGTGGTGGAGAGAAGGCCTGGGAGCTACATTATAGATAGATTTTAAGTGATAAGACATATGAATAAATAGATGGCTTTCTTCATTAAAGAAATACAAGTTAAGCTGGGGAGATGGCTCAGCCAAGGAGTTTGCTTGCAAAGCATGCCAGCCCAGGTTCAGTTCCCCGGTACCCACATACAGCCAGATACACAAAATAGCACTTGTATGTGGAGTTCAATTGCAGCGGCAAGAGACCCTGGCCCTCCCTCTTCCCTCCCCCTCTCAAGTAAATAAATTTTAAAAAACATTTCTAAAAAAAGGAATAAAATGTCAGCACTCAGGAAGCTAAGGTAGGAGGTTCACCAAGAGTTTGAGGTCAGCCTGAGCTAGAGTGAGTCCCTGCTTCGAAGAAAATAAAGAAATAAAGGTACACTGTGGAGCCTTGCCCTCCCATCTTCACCACCCACACTTGTGCTGACCTTGGTCTCACCCATCCACCCCACTGGAAGGGATGTTCCCAGAAAGACTGCTGTCCTCCAGGCCCAGCACCACAGATGCCCTCGGGGGTGTGAGAGGGAGGGACAGGGAGCTACCACTGATGGTGTGGTAATGAGAGCAACAGACCAGCCTGAATGGGATCAAGAAGAGGCTGGGTGTGATTTGGCCTTGTTAAGGGGATTATGTGGGGGGTGGGTGGGCAGAAAAGGACCAAGAGAAATGTGAGGATTCCACAGGCATCTCATGGCCCAGGGTAGTTGAGGGCTCCCACCTGTGCCCATCTCCTGTCTCCTGCCTCCACACAGATTTGCCCCCACTTTTTTCCACACAGGGCTTTATCCGGCTGGACATGTCTGAGTTCCAGGAGCGACATGAGGTGAGATAGATTTCTTGCATGGTTTGGTGGGCCTATCACTATGACTACCTTGGTATTTTATACAATTTGTCACTTGGACCTTTGGGCTTCCCATAATCCCGGCAGCCCTGGGATTTGTCCTTGGGGGCATATGTGTGTGGCAGGGTCACTGGTGTGTTTTGCATAGGATTTGCTCCAAAGACCTGTCTGCCTCCCATCATGGCAGGATTCCTACCCTGTAGCTAGCTGCTCTTACTGAGACATGCATTCTTAAAACTATAGAAAGCCGCCTTCCCACACTGTCCCCATATTGCAGACTAAAAGCTCAGACCTTAACAACATGTTTCCTGCCATCCACCAGGTAGCCAAATTTATCGGATCCCCACCAGGCTACATCGGCCACGAGGAGGGTGGCCAGCTGACCAAGAAGCTGAAGCAGTGCCCCAATGCAGTGGTGCTCTTCGACGAGGTGGACAAGGCCCATCCTGATGTGCTCACTGTCATGCTGCAGCTCTTCGATGAGGTGAGCCAGCTAGGCCCAGGGGCTGTCCTCTCTTTGCCCACTGCTCCCCCAGCCTATGCAGCTCCACCCCTCTATGGGCAGCGCCCAGGTGGAGCCTTCAGGAAGACTGGCACTGCTGAGATTGCATGGCCGCTCGCTCCTGGAGCAGAAGTGCCATGAAAGGAGGGGAATCTTAGTTTTGCTCTGTCCCAAGGTCACTGCCCATCTCTAAGCATTAGACTTCAAGTGACAGGCAAAGAGGTGGGTCCCTGAAGTTCCAAGAACCAACTGTTCTTCATCCAGCAACTCTTCCTTCCTGGGTATCAGACTCCACTGGTTCTGTAAAATGCTAACAGTGTTATCATGGATGACATGGTGTTATGGTGGCTCGTGGAAGCCTGACAGTCTCCCCAATAGCCAAGGTGAGCTGTAAATGAGCAGAACTTGGCTTTCATCAGTTTATTCTATGTGCCATACCTCTGCTAAAGACTTAACAGACATTATTGCTGACCACCACAATAGGTAGAAATTATCTTGTTTTTAAGAATAATTATTCATTGTAGAGAGAGAGAGAGAGAGAGAAAGAAGCAAGTAGAGAGAATGGGGGGCTGGAGAGATGGCTCAGCGGTTAAGGCACTTACTTCCAGTGCCTAAGGCCCCGGGTTCAATTCCCCAGGACCCACATAAGCCAGATGCATAAGATGGTGGCCCTGGTTCTCTCTCTCTCTCTCTCTCTCTCTCTCTCTCTCTCTCTCTCTCTCTCTCTCTCTCTCTCTCTGCTTGAAAATGAATAAATAAAATAGAAAGAAAGAAAGAAAGAAAGAAAGAAAGAAAGAAAGAAAGAAAGAAAGAAAGAAAGAAAGAAAGAGAGAGAGAGAAAGAAAGAGAATGGGTACACCAGGGCCTCTAGCCACTGTAAACGAACTCCAGATGGGTATACCATCTTGTACATCTGGTGTTACATGGGTACTGGGGAATCAAACTCAGGATCTTGGGCTTTTCAGGCAAGTGCCTTAATTGCTGAGCCATCTCTCCAGCCCTCTCATTTTTTTTTTTTTAAACAGAGGAAAAAAAACTGAGACATCTGACATGTCCAAGGCGCAGAGCATCTATCTCATTCAAGATGGGGGCTGGGAAGATGACTCAGTGAGCGAGATGCTTGATGCACAAGCATGAAGACCTGAGTTCAGATTCCCTGATACCCATGGTGTTGTGGTCAGCTTTCTAGTTGCTGTGCAGAAAGAACCCAAACAAAAGCGGCTTGTAGAGGAATGGGTTTATTTGGCTTACGGACTGGAGGGGAGACTCCATTCTGGCAGGGAAAACGATGGCATGAGCAGAGGGCTGGACATCACCTCTGCCACAGCACTGCAAACAGCGGCAGGAAGGTGTGCCAAATACTGGCAAGGGGGAGCTGGCTTATAACCCCATAAG